>JAUKPT010000823.1:1596-17575 GCA_032273505.1 Nanomia bijuga
TCCAGTGTCCAATGTTTAATTTTTGATATTAAACTATTTAATTAATCCTATTTTTGCATTGCTTTACGTAATACGCATATCTCTTTTTATTGAAGATTTTGTGATTAAGATTGTGAAGTAATTATTTATTCCCAATGCAGTTTGGAATTTAAGGACTTATCATAGAAAATAAATGAATAGTTTTTGAGTTATTCAAATCGTTCCGCTTTTTTACGGACACTGTATATATATTGAAGAGACTTTTAAAGCATTATTAAATTCGAGGTCTGTCGACACACTACACCGTATTTGCCACTCCAAAAATAAGCGAAAACAAACTTTATTTCTCCATCCAGCTTTATATTATTTAGTTCCCCGTTTTCACAATTTGTGGGCAACTTCTTGAACTTGATAACTGGTACTAATCGCTCCCTCCCACGCATGTCGATTTTTCGATTTTTTTCACCCAGGACATTCTTATTCCTCCTATGTAAAACCCCCTCTCACACACAAACCCCACCCGCCAGCCCACCCCCACACACCAAGGTGCGAACGACTCATATGGATGGCCACATGTTAAAAACATGGTTGAACGAAAAGACAAATAAGTTTGTTTCTTCTAGACCATTGTTTTATTTCTTGAAGCAAGATCATGATAATGATAAAGATAGTTGAAAAATACGTTACTACAAAATAAATATATACTACGAAAAATAATTTCACAATGTCTTAGCCACTCTCTTGCACCCGCAATTCTTTTGGTTGATATGGCTTTTCGATACTTCCTGTTTCTGATTACATAGGTGCAATACAGCAGCAAAAATTAAACTGAACTTGAACGAAAAATAAGGATCATGGTGGCGTTTTAAAACAAATGAAATTTGGTAATAAACATAACAGGGAGAGGGATCTGTCATTATCTACAAAATAATTAAAATGTCATGAAATAATTATAGCCATTATGTTTTTATCTAGTCAACCACGAATCTAGAATTGATAGCAGATGCTTTCTTACTAAATTGATATGTGAGGAGAACTGTGCCATCTATGTATGACGAGCCACAATTAACAATTGAACTAAAATCCGACTCCTTCGAGATGCTCGCAAATTTTAGCTACTCCTTGGTTAACATCTCCATGTTGACCTCCATCTTTGGTGTGTGCAATAATAATAACTTTCTTACATTTCTGCATTGTTAAACATCCATGATCTTTCTTTTTAGCATAAATAACGTTATCATCTTCTTTAAGAAATTGATACTTAATGCCTTCGACGGTAACACCATTGGAATGGAATTCTTGAGATTGGTTATTAGCGAATGTTGATGCAATTTTCATAGCCTCGGCTGCTGTTATTTTTATAATGGGACAAGCTTTATTAGCATCGTTTCCCGACTCGTCACACCAAGCAGACCAGATTGCACCTTCAAGGCCAACAAGAACAGCTCTGTCACAAGCATCTTTACAATGACCAATGACACTGTCGACATATGTATCCCAAGCAGACATTTTCTAAAATAAATTGAAAACAACAACATAACTAAAGCAGACATTTTCTATTTTTTTTTTTTTTAAAAACAACAACATAACTATCATTGAAATAGTCCATTGTCTGAAATCATTGCTGGGAAAGCATTGCATATTAACTTTTTAAAAGCTCTTTTAGTAACTATAATCTTCACAGAATTAAGTTAAGATGCCTACTCGATGAAACCCACAGTAGTGCTAATTTAAATGCGACTGATGTTGGGGCCAGGTCAGAGTCACTTCTGGTGGTGATGGACCTAGAAGAAAAAAATCTGAACTAAGGGTGTACTAAGAGTTCGCGATCAAAAGCTTAGGAGTTTAATTTAAGTAAGACAAATAATTGGAAATTTACAAGCAAGGAAGCAATAGAACAATTCTCATTGAAGGCAAACCGAGCCTTTTTTATAGAAATCGTGGGAGAATGAAAAAAGATAATTTAATTTCTCAGACTAAGGCCCATCTCAAATTTTGGTTTTGAGATTAATGAATTTTCTGACAGGTTTTTCGATTCACCATCTTATGAACCAATTAAAAGGAATTATCTTAAAAGTTTAGTCTAATTTAGACTATTGTTTGGTTGAATATTACATGAATTTGATGTCAAAAATAATGAAAATATGTTTGATAAACTTATCAGAACCATGATAAAGTATTCAACCAATCAATTGACAAAAGACTAACTTTTAAGATAATCCCTAAGTTTTTGCGGATGCAGAAGAGAAAAAAGAAAACCATAGATATACCAAGCAAACAAAATATTTCCGGAATTTACATAAAATAGTAATAAAATCAAATACTTTAAATACAAGTAAAGAAAGACTTCGTCATTAACATGTACATAATAAAAAGTGCAATAAATTTACAAACCTTAGAAACAAATACATATCAGTGTCAAATAAATTGTAGCAACATGTTATAATCAAATTTGTTTTACTTAAGCTTTTTATTTGGTGCTTTTCAGGTGTTTTTTTTTTCGAAAACCGCGAATATAAGCACTCTGATCAAATCTCGTCATTACCTGTCTCATCTCGTCAAATGTCAATTCTCGTCAAATCTCATCTGACGAGAAAAAAACAAGGAAATACTAGAAATAACGAGTTAGGGTCTCGGGGACCTATTAAAGACAAAGCTCAGTGAGCTGAGTATCACGCAGACTACTAAGATACCACGGTAAAATTAGCGGAAGGTTACTTGGCACTATGAGCTTTTGCTTACTTTTTTCGCTAAAATGTTTCTATATCTATTATCTATGTTCTCAACAGAGTAGCAAAAAAAAAAAACAGCAGTGCGGCAGCGCCGCTGACACGAAGGGAACGATTCTCACACGAAGTGGGAACAGCCGATGTATTTTTTTTTTTAAATATATAATATCCTAGTAAATTATTTTTAGCTTGCATTGATAGATTTCAAGACCAAATTAACACGAATTTTTATATTCCTATAATATTCAGAAGAAAATCTTTCTAGTTATGCTAGATAAGAGACACGAAAATTAGTTACTTATATCTTCGCTAACACGAAGAAAATTTTTTTTTGCCACCCTGAGATATGCTTTCGATGCATGTTTATGTAACGAGGGAACGATGCGATTTATTCGCAGTAAAGTGAGATGCAATTGAAGTAAGGGTATCTCATAGTGCATTGGGCAAGAGCAAAGTACCAGTTATGCATCAATGTCAATCTAGCCTAGACCATGTTTACATGAAAAGATTTTATTGTAAATAGATGCAAATAAATAAAAATGATTAGTAGCCAGAAAAAATGAATAACGAATAATTAAATGATTACAAAACTTTGCTTTGGTCATACTACTACTTTTTCTCAAATTAGTTTACGATGTCAATATACAGTACTTAGAATATAGGAGTCAAAAGGGGGTCAAGTATCGGAATATCGGTAAAAAATGAAAAACATCGGACAATCGGACATCCAAAATCTTTTGTCCGAATGTTAAGAAATCGAAAATATATCAGGATATCTGTAAATAAAACAAATAAAAGGAAGATTGGTAAAAAAAAAATGAAAAAGAAACGAAATATGGTATATCAGTAAGAAAATTGAAAATACAGGAATATCGAACGGAAAAAGGGAAATGTCAGAATATCAGAGTCCTCTATTGTTTTCTTCAAATTTTGTGCACTTCTCGGGAAAGTTCCTTGATTTTCTCGACATAAAATATAGACAGAAAAAATAACTAATATACCAGTAAACTAGTCTTTCTACCACACAATCAATTAATTTATCTCTTTATATTTTATATAATAAGTCATCCTTTTACCAAATTCGTTTACAAAGAAATTACAATCAATAATTTAGTGCGTTCATTTTAACTCACCTGATGTAATTACAAAACGTCTAGTATATTTCTTTTCATTTTCTTTTATATTCTTGTAAATCAAGTTTTTTTTTCTTTCTCTCTTTGTTTATTTGTATAAAATGTCAGCATGATTAATCATTAATGAGATGACTGTAATCGACTCATCAAAAGGGGACATGTGGTCAGTACTGTTCATTTTGTTCGGTTAAGGCACATTACATTGACGTGATGAAAGAAAGCTAAACTCGATGACTTTATATTTATGTCAAAACGATTTTGTTTGATTTTATTGATATAGCGTTAAAGACTTGTCGTTACAAGTGTCATTTTTTATATGAAACTACTTTTAATCTGCTAGTCTCAGAATTGACCAACATGTTGACTCAGACAGGCTGAAATGCTGAGCTATTTATAGAATGAGTTTTTTGCCATCATAAGACTATTTAGACAGAGTTCAATATATCCAGGCCCTTAAAACTTATGACTATATATAATATATCTTTCGTCACTATCGTATTAAATGATTATATGAAAAACGTATACCAACCTTAAAAAGCTATAATTCAATTGACGAAAAACCATATTTCAAACAGAAGTATGAAAAATAGAAAATACATGTAGGTATATACTCAAATTTTGAATTTTGAATACAAAGTTAAATTACGGTCAACGATGAAAAGAACGAAGCCGTATTGTAAAAAATTAATATATTGTCTCGTATGTTAATTGCGTTCCCGCCCACACTTGACTATAAATCAGACAATTGTCTGTCCACATTTCTTGTTACTAACGGCATCTCATTTAATATCGTGGTTATTAATTGATTACATCTAATAAATGAAACAAATTATAATTGAAAAGTAGTACAAATTCACTTTTCATTTGGCAAGACTTTGTTGTCAAGAAGATATGAAGAAAACAAACAAGACATATTTTATACGTGGAAAGTTCTTCAATTGAAGAAGAAATAGATAAAGAAGTCTTTAGATTGCAAATAACTGCATGGCCTAAACTCTTCGGCTGTGATAGAGCAGTCTATGATACATGTGAGAAGGAATAAAGTGGCTATGGTACGAAACGAAAATGGGAAAAATACTGCTGACGGTTATAGATTGTTATCTGATACAGAGTATATATTTTACACCCTACCTCACTGCTCCGAGCGGGATTGATTTGGAAGAAATTATTCATCACCCAAAAGAAAATCCAAAATATAGTCTGCATCCCAATACAACCCAAGAGCCATCTTGCTAAATTATTTGTTTTTTGACAAATCGATTGACAAATTCGATTATGCAAACCGCGCTGTCATACTAGATGATATGATGGATCATAGTATTAGTGCTATATCTGCTATGTATAAAGAAAGCATATATAAGTCCCAAAAATAAGAAAAGGAATACTTGATGATTGTTCTTGAGATACAATTTTTACACTTAATGTATTAGACAAAAGAATTTTAATGGCTTCCTGTCCTCTAATTACTTTCACCTTGAAATTTATAATAGAAACCTTTTAACACAATTTTTAACACAATTGAGAGCTCAAATATCTTTCTATAATAAAAACTTATTTCACCTACAAATCTATCATTTCCGGTTCTAAATCCATTTGATTCTCTCAAAAAGTGTACGATTTTTTGTTGCATTTTTCGTCAATTCCTTGGTTGTATATTGACCAATCCAGAAGTGAGAAAATATTAAACATAGCCAAAAGTGAAGAGGAACTATTTGGTGATCCAACAATACCATTCGTAGCTTCATCTGTATAGCTTTAAAATACATGTATTGTTTTACGTCACATTTTTTATTGTTTAAAGGCCAAAAACACAAGTTAATGAGTGAACCCAATGTGTTCCCCAAGCTTTTTAAGATGAACTTTTGCATGGAGTTTTCTTTCATGATTAAATTGTAATTTATAATGAAACCCTGAAAGTTTCCAGAAGAGGTATTTTTTCGAAAATAAAGTGTAACGATAGTGGGGTTATGCATCTGACTTAGTTGACTTATTTTTACAAATTAGCTTTATTTATAAAAAAAACATCCTTTTTCTTTAAATTCTCATCTTTTTTGTAGCTTTTTTGACCCTGGTCTATTGTGTTTTGGAATCAGCAACTTGCGTTTCGATGTGTTTCTAGATTTTCAACTTTCCAGCCATCTTTAGCAGATTCTTTGGTATAACTTATGAAATATAGATTTTCAGACAATGTTTCTAATGTAATTCTTAAAGAACATAAGATTTCTGATCGATCAGTAGTTATACATTATTTGAAATGCAATTGGTGAAAAAAAAAAACCTATGAATTCATACCGGATGCTTCCTGGAAAATTGGAAGCAAATAAAAAACAACAGGGCTAAAACACAAATATTTTAGATCAGTAACAATTTGAAAAAGACCCTATCATGCGTTTTTCCATACTTCTTTCTGATACATCTTTTCTTCACTTTATTTCAAATTATCACAATGATCACGTTCTGTTGAAAAAAAGTCTCCGACAAAAGCAAAAAGGGGCTGAACACTTATTTCACACTAACATGAATATTTGTTATATTATTATGTTAAATGGGAGGTAGTTTCCTACATTTTTTTCTCGCACCAAATGCATAATTAATATATTTCCCTCAATGATTTCATTAGAAAAAGAGAATAAGAGTTGATTATTGACAATGTTTTCAAACATAACAATACAACTGATTCATTTGATCGTCTCATGCACACTGTGATGGAAGCATGACTCATATTAGTGCTTCGTTTTGGAAGGATCATGATCTGATTAAGAATCGCTTTATTTAAGTAATTTCAGAACCTATGGAAATTTGCTTCCTTACAAATATTTCACATATTTGTACAGAAGAGGATAAAGAAGAAGGAATATGATGAAATGTCAGAAGAGCTGATACAGGAAATATGCAATTTGTTCAAAGAATATAGCTGCTATTGAGCTTTTTCTAAATCTTTGCTCAACTTTGCTCAACGTAAATTTATGAAAATATGGAATAAATTCTATAAAGACCAAGTTAAGAACAAGTTTTTATGTTTTGCTCATAGTTTGTACTATTGATTCTTAAGATTTCATCTTTACTACAGAATGATATATACAACCTCAATCGATGTATTTTCTCTGTTTTTCTCATGCTAGAACACTGACTATTTGAATAGTATTTTGATAATCTGTGGTTGGGAGCATGAAATTCCTTGAAAACTATCAGAATTTTTTATAGAGCAAAGTCCTAAAGTGCCAAACTGTCCATCGACATATTTGTCTGGCACCTCATTGACAAAACTGTTCCCTCCATGCTGTAGAAGCGAAGTATTTTTTTCTATTTATATAGCTATCCTCGTGAAATTGATTTAGTGACCCATTCATTCTTGAACTGAGGCACATTAGATCACGTGCTCTATGATAGTAATTTTACGGCAAGTGGTTATTATGAGATAAGACCATGACGATCTCTACTACAGAAGAAAAGGAATCAAATCATATGAACTAATGGAAGAGTATATTCTTCTTTTCTTATCTACATAAAAGCAAAATTGTTAAAAATACAAAGACACAACATACATTGTCCTCCACCAGTGGTTCATAGTATATTTTGCTCTCCGGTACTGCGAACCTTCAGTTGTCCTCTCAAATTCGATAATTTCAGTCAAGACTAAAGAAAAGAATGTTGGGTATCCAAGGTACCCATTTCCTGTAAGTCTGTCCTCGACAAATAGCAGCTCTTCCACGTCTTACCTATTATCTCTCTTGTCGAAGAAAACAGTCAACAGTCTCTGCACACATAATTCTTCTTTAACATTGAGTTTTCTATCCTTAAACAGAATTTGACTGAGTCACAATAACATAGAGATCGAAAAAATAAGTTAAAGACAAGTTGCTGTTAAGAGGTAAGGCGAAAGTGGGTTAGGCTTGTTGAGAACTGTCGCAGACCACTTGCTTGTGAAAATAAATAATCTTGATAGAGAAACAGAAAAAGAACACATATACATTTTTCTTGACAAATAACAACTGTTATGCCACAAAATTAAACAATCGACATAAAAAGCACTATTGCACACTAATAGCACAAAATTCGACACAAAATTCTGTGCTATTTTATGCATTTGTGCAATTTTGTATCGATTGTGCATAACAACAACTTCTCTCACTAGATCAATTTTCTGGTCAAAGAACATAGAAGAATAGTCAGCACTATTCTTTCTCACTCAAGACCTCCCAACTCTTTCTAAAGAAGAACATGTCTGACAGCGGAAGTAATGGTACCACATTCTGTGGCTCATCGTAAACACCAATAAAATAAAATCGTCCTCATTAGCTGATTCATGATGTTTACACATATAGGATGAACCACAGGCCTGATAAAAAAAGAACAAGTTATAGAAGAAAGAAGAATTGAGTGTGAAGATCAACAGCTGGAAATGAAAAAAGTTCAAAAATTGAAATAAAGTGATGTATGGTAAAAGGAAAAAAAGAAAAGGGGAAAACGATGGAAAATGTATTGGAAATTTTATGGACCTGTCTTGTCGGAAGTGCTTATGTATATTGATATAGTATAAGCAACTACTATCATAGAAAATGAAAATGTCTACAAAAATATCAATACGTAAAACAGTCTCAAAGAGATGACAATCATCGATTTTTCTCATTAACAATGACAGTGAATAATGAAAAGAGATGCATAAACTCTACACAAAAAAATGAGTAATAAAAGTACGATATAAATATATTTCAGAAAAAATAGTTCAAAAATGAAATCATGATTCTCAAAAGAAGAGGCAAAAAGGGATTCATTTTTTTCAAAGCATTTATCAATTAAGCCAAGCTAAGTTGATCTTGAGATTTGCGTTACAAGGAAGAAATTTTAACGAATGCGCGCGCTGTTTTCTTTGAAATAACTATTTCAATATTAATAATGCTAAAAATACTTTTTCTCCATGTCCATGCTACATTAAATGTGGCAATAAATCTCTATTTTAAAATTTCAATATTATATTGAAGTTCCTAAGGGGAACGGTTCATAGGTGGTTGGATAGTTTTTTTTGGGGGTTACAGATTTAGAAAAATATTTTTTTGGGGGGGTACAGATTTGTTTTGTTTTGCTTTTTTTGGGGGGGGGTATAGTTTTTTTGTACTCAGTGATGAACTGTCCTTTTGTTATTTATCGATGTTAGATTGTTAGATGTTTTTATTTTTAATTTAATATTCTTTTTATTTGGTTTTGCTTTAGTATATAATTATTTGCACAATATATGATAGATTATCCTGTATCAGGAAATTAGGAATATGTTATGAACTTTGGCTGCAACTATAAATTAACCTTTCGCAAATTTGATCCCTTTTCGCGAAATGAAGTTCCGCGATTTTTTTCTATGAACATGAAGTGCAGTTTTGTCATGCTTAAAAAAAACTTAAAAGATATGGTATTTTTACTCCTTTGAAAATAATTGAAAAAGCTGCCCATTCGCGAATTTGCCAATTTGTGAAATAAAATTCAGAAAAATTCGCAACTTTTGACCTTCTCTTTCGCGAAAGTTTCTTTCCTCGAAAGATATTTTTAAATCTGAACCTCAAGTGTTGTTTTACTAAAATGTGTGTATACAGGTATTTTTATTGATATATAACTTAGTCTAACCAGGTTTACATGAATGTCTATAAATCTGCATCATCTTTATGTCAAAATTTCTGGTTTTTTTTATCTTAAATCCTTCACCTGTTTCTCCCTCTTATATGTATTCTGCTTACTTTATCTCTTTATCTCTTTTAGTTGTTTTTTTGGGGGGATGTGGGAACATCAGATTGTTAAGCATTCCAAGAAGTGGGGGGGGGATAGGATTTGTTTAAATTGTTTTGGGGGGTAAAGATTTGCAGAAATTTTTTCAAAATTTTTGAGATAATTTATCCAATCACTCATGCACCATTAAAAATGAATGCCCCCTTAGGGTCTATATAAAAAAAATCTCGCATTGTTGAACGTCAGAATTTTCTCGGTCTCGTCAATCTTCATTAACAACTTCTTTTCTGGTCTAAACACCAAGCTCTTGCACTTTGGTCACGCGCATTATTGAAAAAAAATTAAAAACAATGAATCTTCTTTTAACTAATTTAAGGTTCATATATTTCATCATAATTTACATAAATTATTTTCATTTGTACATAAATAAAGGACTACGAGAATGCAGCACGGATATTTACAAAGAAACAAACGTACACAACACAACAAGCTTTTTTTATTTGGCTCCCGGGGATGGGGAAGGGGGGAGGTCAACGCTATAATGATCCATGTTAAAGTTAGCAATAATCTGTATTAAGTTAAAGGTCTATTCGGTCATAACTCAGCAAACACCGAAACAAATTAAGTTCGCAGTAATTACATAGAGAGCATGCAATCGTTTTTGAGCTAACTGAATCCCCCGGGATTTGGCTTTAATTTGTCACAACCTCCTCTTGCAGAATTATCACATTTTTTTTCATTAACATTTTTTGAATATTTGCAGATAAATAAATAAATGATATAATAAGGACTTGGAAATATTCACGCATTATCTTCACTTTCAATTCCGTAATTGATGGAATATGTATGATTCCTTGCCATATAAAATACACACACGTTTATTTGCTTCTTTTGCATACAGATATCTAAACTAATTTATGAATTAGATAACAGTCAGACTTTAATATCAAATTATTGCTATCAGTTTTTCTTATGATGCTTTGTTTTATTCTTTCAAGTTCAGCTGATTAACCAAGGAGTTCCACCAATCGCATACGTGTCTGCTTTCTTTCAAATGTGAATCGATTTTCTTTAGAGGATAATTCATTTAGTATCAAATATAGTTAGCAACGTGGCTAGATTCTTGCGAAAGTGCGAGTAGAACTTAATGGGTGCAAACTGTCTAGAAACGAATGTTCTGAGAAGTTTTCGATTGTTGGTTTCACCTCCTTGCACCCCCTTACACCACCATATGTTAGACACGAACTCTTATAACGGGATTGTGTTTTGTGGAGGGCTTATACATCGATTGTAGAGATGAGTTTCGAAGTATTGACTAGGAATCGCGCGTTCGATTCAAAAAATCCACACTCTAGCAAATTGGGTTTCTCCATTTTGATCGGACTAGTGTCTTTTTGATAGATCTCGTTCTAGTATATGATGACGTCATAATACTAGTGTTGCTTTCGTTGTCACGTGTCACCTAATATATGTACATGGAACATTGTTGAAGCGTCGCCGATCCTCGTTTTCATTGGCTGTTTTATTCTGCCATTCTTCTTTAAGGCAAGAAACCAGCCATTTTCACCATCCCGTGATGGTGAGAATTTATGCGACCAGAACAGTCCATAATCATTTTCTTCTAAGTACGTTCTTAGTAGACATTTCTTTAGTGGCTGGCCCTAAAATAAAAAATGAGAAAAAAAAATCAGTTGAATGTAATACCAAATGAACAACAAACAACAAAATTTGATTTGATTAAGTGGTGTTTAAAGATTGTGATATACATGTCCAGGTAGAGGGAAGTAGTGGGTATTGCCCAGGTATATATTCAACAATTTCTGAAAGGTCCTATAATTTGACAAAACGCACTATTCCTACAGTTTTCCTGAAGAAAATGTATAATTCACACGTGCTTGATTTTTATTCATGGATCTTTCTATATGAATAGCGTGAAAAGCGTACAGGAATACAATTATAGAGAAAAGTGTATTATTAAGTATAAAGGTAAGTGGAACAGTTTCGGAGGATTTGGTACAAATATTTTATGGCTCCATATCCAAAATAAATAGTGTCAATTTTACAGGGATTCTGCATTGCATTTGTCCTGCAGAATATTTTTCAATATTTACAGAAAGGGTTCGTTTTTACTTCTACCAGTTTGCATCGAGGTCATAACATACGATAATAGTCACGCTAAGAATACTGCTTAATCCACCCAATATTGAAACTTAAAAATAGGTTGTCACTCAGCTAATTACATCTGAATAGAAAAGACAACAGAAAACATTAGTTCTTATTCAAATACGCTGCAAGGGCACTATAAACGACATCGAAAAGATTGGATGGCAGATCAGATGTTTACAAGTTCCACAAATATTTTGAATTCACTTTATTTTCATCTTATCGGTATTAATGCAACAATAAGACAGACATAACGGTCCGTTTCAGAGTGACATCCATCAAAATGTCAATAGAATACTCTTTGAGATATTTCAATGATAAAAAAAATGTTTATCGTAAATAAAATTTTTGATTTAACGTTATGACATCATCTAGATAACGGTCATATTAAGAACCACGAGGGGAAATGTATGAGAATAAAAGAATATGATCGTAATACTGGTCTTAAGTAAAGAGAAAAAACGGAAGAAATGAATCATTTTTTTGTGTTGAAAAAGTTTTGAAATTAATGAAGTGCTGAGATAATCGGTTAATCAACTGGCAATGCTTGTCTTTGTTTGTTGCAGTATTAGTTAGACGTACGATACGAATTAAAAGTCTTGACATGTTTCCCGTAAAAAATGTTTTTTATGACAACTTTTTGCATTGTGTAAGGGAGTTATAAGGGTACAAAAGTGGTCAAAGTGTCAATGTTTGGTGAAATTTTTGGTGAAATTTTCTTAACTTCGAAAGAATTGACAATGCCATTCTCTAAAATAACAATGATATTGTTTGATATTTATCTTTTCAGATTCCACAATGAGAACGTTCCTATGAAAAGTTTGAAACGTTCCCAAAAGGTCTATGCGTGCTTGACCCATACCTAACCGTAAGGTAATGTAGGATGGAAGACTCATGCAGAGTCGTAGGCGTCATAAACCTTCGGTCTGCGATTTTTGCATTATAACGTACACATGACGTAAGTATATGATGTCTTTTGAAAAACCTTATCTTAAACTTCCGGTTTTGAAAACGTCATCAAAACTCCAAGTTAGATTCTCAGTTAGATAAAGTTTTGCTCAGAAATATCACGAGATCGTAACTATTACACGTATCCCAATGACGCAAATTTTGAAAACTCGTTACAATTCACGGTCACGAAATCACTTTAATCAATTAAAATAGTTTCGTTTTGTCATGTTAAACCAATTAGTTTCTTCGTTACGTAATTTATGACCAATCACGTGGCTGTGTTAAGATACATCTTGAGAATGTTTTGTGTAAAAAATCTACTGAGAACAGAAAATGACGAAAACAGATTCCTTATTCACTCTACTTGCATGCGATTGCCAGAATCTTTTCAAACTGTATTGTATACTTATGAATGACAGACATTTTAAGTCATCTTTTTCTTGTTTTCATTTTTCTCTTCATTTCCTGTCTTAATTCTATTACGTCAAGCTCTAACGGTCATGGTAGCAGAAAAACAATCTCCCTTTTATACCCTTCTGTGATAATATAATGTAGTTGTTGAGTAAGAGCTTAAAGAAAGAAAAATCTCTTGGCTATTAATCTGAAGAACTAACTGTTATAAATCTTTCCCCGTGATTTTTTTAGCTGACTTTTGATGACGATTTAAGACTTATTCGTCATTCTTTCGCTTTTGAAGCATCTTTTAAGCAGTTTTTTAGTATGGTGAATTTTCTGTCTTGACTTTCGTTTACCAGTTAGCCATCTTCAGTTTTAGGGATCAGACATACGACCTCAGTTAAAGCCTCGGTTAACACGCAATAAGTTTATTCAAGACTGTTTAATCATCAATATTAACCTAACCTGTCAGTTATGGATAACCTTAACATGTTTCTTTCATAAGTAACTTAATTTTTAAGCAATTTTATTGCTTAGTATCTCCATGGTTTTTTCCATTCAACTGCCTGATTCTGCATCATATTTCAAATTTGTAGTCGTTTTTGATTTACATTTCAAAAAGACTCTAAAAGCAAATATCAAATGGTCCTTAAAAAAGGCATATGTTTTTTATTCTTAGTATCAAATTCGCTGATGAATCAATTTTTTTGAGATTAAAATATGATGAAAACAGGGCGTTGTCTTAAAATCCTGGATTTGGAATCAGTCGTATTGGAAACAATTATCATGTAGACAATGTAATGGTAATGTTATCGAAAGATTTAACCAAGCAAATGCTTGTCATATTCTATATTGATGAATCAAGATCTTTAGATAAATTGGAAAAGGGGTGTAGCTACTCTGAATTATCGAACAGGATCTATCGAATACCTGTTAAATAAGATAAAACATAATATCTTCCTGGCTTAGATAAGCATGGCTGATAACGATGGCATGCTTCACACATTCACCAAAAGTCGGATCTATTTATCAATATGCTCAATAATGATATAGTACTTATTTGAAGTCAATCGGAAAACATTTGCTGATCATTCAAAGATTCAGCTTGGAAAATAATGTATAGAAGTTTATTGAAACATTGCTAGGCTATTTAAAGACTATTTTGGAGTTTTCTAAATATTTTTTATTGATTGGCGTAAATTAGTTGTCACAGTGCTAAGAGGAAATATTAGTTATACTTCAAGTCTCAATATAAAGGCTTACAGGATCTCAAATACACGTTAAAAGGGAAACATTTATCACAGGTCCATGGCTTTTAAGAATGGAAGATAAAACATAAGGGCAAACGGAAACATTGATTTGGTAAAGTCAAATCCTGATATATATTCAAGTTAATTTTCAAAGAAAAAAGGTTCTTGCAGCTAAGTGATTTATCGGTTCATTCCAAAGGTGAAAAGGCCGTACATAGGATGCAGTTGAAATGAAGCGCTTAAAGTAACGGACAAGTGCATCTACTGGAAGTCGATTGAAAGGCATCAAAAACATAATGAGAATTCAGAAAAAGAGTTATAAAAAGATATATATCATCATAGAGTCCGTAAGCTAGTAATTATGATTGATGTATACAAAGGAAACTATAAATTGGGACACTCTGCTTAGATATGAGAGAAAGGAGGGTTTTGCCTAAATCATATTTACATTGCGTTTGAATGAGACTTTCAACACAGATAAAAACTTTCAAAAAGCTCCCTTATTTCTTAGACTCAATTATTGGATACGAATGAATTATTTGTTTGAAATATAAAACATAAACTAAATTCGCCTGTCATGATTTCCGGTCGTTCTAAATTTGGCTTTATTTGTTTTATTGTTTTATTTGAAATAAATACAGTTTGACGAAAAGGATAATTGAAACAATGGACTGTCCTGATGATGTTCACAACAATTTCCAATATGACATCAGTTAGTTCCATTGTGATAACAGTCAGCTCTTCAAAATCAGTTTTATCAAAATAGCCGTTATAGGAATTGGAATTCCTAATTAAGTTTTTTTACGATTTCTAAAAATTTTGGAAATAATTTTTTCTTTTTTCCACTCTTAAGGCCGAGTGAAACGTAACGAACATACGATCGAATCTTTAAAAAAAAAATTAAATGGCAATTATCATTTATAAGATGAATGTATTTATACGTTGGTTCAAACAGATAATTTTAAATCGCGAAACATCATAGCCGAACAAATAGTTCGATCAGATGTTCGTTACCTTTCACCCGGCTTTTATCTCTGACTCTGTCCTTTTTTGTACGTACCAAAATAATTATGGGAATTTCCTTAACACAATTATAAAAGATTTTCAAGCTCAGGGTATTTTCAGGTATTAATAAAGACATGGTTTGACAAATTAGGTGTCAAGCCACCTTTGAAAATGTAATATGGTCAGAGGTGGATATGGAATATATTCATTGTATTCATGGATAAACTCATTTTAGAGCAAATATTTCTTTTTTGAGTAAAAAAAAATGGTATTAAAAGATTATTTGGTCACAAAAGGTGAGATTCTGAGCGTTTAGAATACTTCTATTACCCGAATCCAACCATGGATGGTTACATGGTTATGTATCTTATGCATGGCGATCTCTACTAAAGGACTTGCAACCATGCACGCGAAATCGAGTTTTCGACCTTCCGACTGGGGCTGACTTTTTATATTTTATGGAGACTATAGTATAGTAATAGCAAATAAAGTTATTTAAGCCAATCGGGGAAATTTTTCGATCATTGATTGTGGAAATAATGACCCATTTTTGAACAAATCACTGAGTTTAGCGGAAAGTACTACCCTATTACCCCGCATATCCCGGCATGCCGTTATAAAGGGGTGACGAATTTACCCCACTTATATCGGCATGCCG
>JAUKPT010000824.1:0-17563 GCA_032273505.1 Nanomia bijuga
TGAAATGATATCAGGTCAGTTTTTTTAATGACATCTCCATCTTCTTGTTCAACATTAAAAAATAAATTTTTCTTCACCCCTAACAGTTCCTTAATGCTTGGAGAAATTGAAGCATGAGCAGATTCCATCACTTATAATTTCATTTTCAGATAAACTCTTTAATTCCACCACTATTCATAACTATTTAATAACTTTCAGTTTCATTTCAATTTCATTTTCATCGATCATCGATCACTTAGAGTTTTTACGCTACTTACTTTTGATTGATTTTACAGCAGATGGCTCAATATCTCAACAATGACGCAATATATAGATTTCTTACTTTACATACATTATTATATGACCGGTTAGGGATCTCAAAATGAAAAAGTTTCGGGGGAAAATAGGAAAAATATAAACAGTTTAATCAACAAGGTTTGTAAAGATATATGAGGCAAATAAAGACCTTTTCATTATAATACATATATTTTGAATAAAATCGTGAATTAGAAGAATCAATTAAGCAAAAATCAATGTATCACGTTATTATAATTTTTACCTCAATTCTTTTTACGATATTCTTTATTTTGTTATATGTAGAAGGAATAAAGTCTAACAACTTTAAATTGTTTCTTCGTTTGAAATGAATTTAAACTCCTGAAAAAGAAGAACCGAATACCGTATAATTGTATAATTTGATGCACAAATAAACAAAGAATATCTTCATATGTATGCAAAAGGTTGACAGTTAGAAATCCAAAATAAAAGCGGTTAGATGATATTTAGTGGGGAAAAATAAACCCTCTACATTTTCCCCATTTTTCCAAAAACCTTTCCATTTTCGGCACCCCTAACCGGTCATTTGATTAAGTATGTAAAGTAAGAAGTTTATATCTTGCGTCACTCTAAGGATATCAAGCCATTCGTTGTAAAATACCAGGCCGTGTTATTCAGTAGGTCAGTACTCTTCACCTTGCCTTTGTCTAGGCGGATTTTACCAGCCAAGCAATCGTTTTCCAGAATCTTCTGGCTTAAGGGTCAAGGATTCTGAGCCATGAATTGCAATAGGCAATATCAGAGCATTATACGGCATTGCTTTAAATTTGTTTGTCACATCTTTTCTGCTCCAGATGTTATTCCAGGGGCGACGACACATTTTTCTTTCTGGGGGGTAGGCTGGCGTTTCAGGGGCCATATCCACTAGAACAAGGGCCTTTCTGTTATGAAGAGGGCCCTCATTAGTTCTTCAAGTTCACAAAATAGAAGTTTGTCAGAGGCCCTTGAACATAGTCAAAGGCAGTATTATTCTTGTCTATATAAGGCTACTCTTTTGTGAATGAAGAATATTAGAATAAAAAATTATGGGGGGGGGGCATGGCCCCCCTGGCCCCACCGGTGTCGTCGGCCCTGTGAAACCTATGAAGAAAAATACCACTGATAACACTGATACACTGATACTGATCTTTTTATATATTTATTTTTATATCAACTCTTTATATTTCATCATGGTTGAAATATAAGGATGAGTAGAAGTATAATAGTAAGAAAACGAGCTGTATCCAATAGTTTCACAACAAAAAGGTGGAAATTGATCTGTCATAATTATCACAAGCAAAGGAATTGTGTCAGTGTGTCTTGTAGTATCGTTGAGCATGTACTTGTCAACATTTTACTCGTATCTGTTCTTTGTTGATGTTAATGGTTAAGGCCTACTACAAGCCATACCACTAGGCATATTTTAAGTCTTTATTTTTTCAAACAAGCATATCGAGGTTGATCTGAAGTACGTGATGCTTACGAAAAGCAAATTAAACTCATTTTGGTACTGCAGGAAGATCAAAATTCTGGCGATTTGAGATTACATGATTTAGTGTATTATTCGATACGAATTTTAACCGTTGGTCCATATCCATAAACAAAGTAAAAGGAATTAAGGTATCATCTAAGGATGCCTGCGATGCGCAATGGTTGTAAACGAAATTTAACTAGCATCACCTACAAGTCCATAAGTAAAAAGACTATGACCCTTTTCTTAGAGATAAACTTGCGTATAGGCTAGATAGAACTCTTAAGCTTGCTTGTATTAACCTCTCGTATTAACTAGTGTTTTTTTCACTTGGCCTGTAATATGTGCAAATCTCATGGAAATAACAACCGGGAAAGCGGAGTTCTGATTCCATTGCCGTAGACTGAATAAAAATAGATATATCCATAACTTAAATTTAACTATATTGCAACATTTTACTTTATATTCTACTTTTTCTACACATCTCTTAGCACGCTTGAAGTAACCCTTCGAGCAACGAAAGTGGAAATTCAAACTTAAAAATCTGCTTGAGTCCCCAGTATTGCCACGGTAAATTTCCTTTCAATTTACTCTAAACTATAATAAATCAAAAACCAGTCCTTAAGATAAAACTATGTACAAAAATATCTATACTTACTTATTTTTTATGTGTATGTAAGAATTGGCTTTATCTTCTGTAGTTATCTGCATTATTGTTTATTAACGAATTGTTCTGTAGTACATAACCAGCATTTATATTTTCTTCTTTTATTGTTGTAATAATTTTATTATGTGCGTTGTGCGTATTGAAGTTTAATTGCACTTACTGTAACGCTATATACTTCGTGTATGTCCAGCACTCACGGCTTATTTTATTTTAATGAAACGTTTTTAATTTCGGTTGTGGAAGTTATAATAATCATCATCCAATTTTTTTTTCTGATTCAATTCAATGGATGGCCGTTCTTTTTTTTTATGGTTTCATTCATAATTGAAAGCACTCTCATCTCTTCTCATTTCCCATCTTCTTAGCATTCATGAAAGTTTTAACAATCCTCTCACATGAAACGTGAAGTGAACTCAATGCCATTGCGTAATATCTGATTTCGTTTTCAAGAATGGTGTATTCTTGTGTATGCGTACGTGTGACGTGGATTGAGGGAAATAATTAGTGGTGCGCTACTCAAGGACATCAAGTGCGCGTAGGTTGAATATGCATGACGTACGTTCAGTGGGGGATATTGGGTATTATGCTATGATCAACTAATGCCTTATCAGGGCCCCCCACCTCCAATGGCGTTACGTAATTTCTATTTTAGGTTTAAAGCCTATCGTATGCTGGGGGTTATTACTAGTATAGTAAAGTGCTTCTTAATATATTCACCAGTGGGGAATATCTGGTATGATACTATATTAAGCCTCTTTCGGATCCCGCGGGGTAGCTCCCCCCTTTTCCCTTTGTCGATGACATTACATAACTTCTCAAATTCTTTATATATGTCTGACGTGCTTTGGGTAGGGGGATAATTATACACCAGTAGGAAGTACATGCTCTACTATTAGGCCTTTATTGTGCTCTTCTATGGCTTTGTATTGTTTCTGGTTTGGCTTTGATAACAGGTAATATACTCTACTTCTATTATTTACTATTGTTTACATCGGCATCGTTGAACCGGTCAATAATTTGGCCCAAACCTCTTTTTTTCTTCACAACGTCATTTTCCTATTTTCTTCCCTGCTTTAGGGTGCGAAACAAATCACAAAATGTTTCCATTGCGTCTTTCCCAAAATATGATCAAGAATCACACCTTGATTTTTTTATTTTTTTATTTCTAACGTTTCTATATTTCTGTGTGATGTGATGATGTGCAATCATTCTGTGAGACGTCACAGTCTGTACATTTGTCACTTTATTGGTTGAAAATTTTTGTCATGAAGATTTTGATTGGCTTAATTCAAAATGTCATTGTTTGATATGTTGTTAAAACTCAAACTCAGGATAAAATGTTTAAATGAACCAATCAGAATCATTATGATGGAATTTTCAAACAATGAAATGATGAATTTACCTATAATTTGCAGACCAATTTTAAACGTATATAACAAGTCGGTCCGTTTTTCTCATGAAAAAATGTATTAGTCTTGTTGTATTTGACATTAGATGGGACCTCAGGCATGATCTATATTACTAAGGGATGCGGAATGAAACACATTTTGATAAGGGACGTGGGATGCATGGTTCATTTTATTAGGGAAGTTGATTCTGTCAACAACCCGTAAGGGAGGCGTTTATGCTCTGAATACAGATTGCGAAAAACGCTTTTTCATTTTATTTTTTACAGGAAATTAGTAAGGGTTATGGAAAGCGAGGTAAAATACTAAGGGACGTGGAATGCGCAACTTCAGTGCCCCCTGTGTTTTCCCCTCCTTCCTGGTGATAGGGATGAGCATATCCTTGTAACCCTCATCTGCATACGTATCGATCTCCTAGACGTAGAAATCAAAAGAACAGAATAGATTATGTAAATTTATGCTAATTATTCCATTTTTAGATAAATAATAGATCAAATCTCGTCTCAAAAAGACTGTTTTTTTATAGTTAAATATTGACCACTGTCTTAATATAAACTGCTGCTAAAAATAGCCACACATGTGGTACAGAAATAAATCTGTTCTTGGAACCTGTACTGTACAGGGTCTTCGGCTTCATATACCTCGGGTAAAGACGGATCTCCCGCGCACATGTAGCTGTAGCTGTAGCTATGGCAGGAGGATAGATATTTAAGTAATGGTTTTGTAATTTCCTTTTTCTTAACGTTTCTGGACATAGGCGCAGGGGAACAAAAGGAAGAGTTGAAAAGGTTTTGCTCGAATTACTTATTTGCCTTCCACCATAGAAAAAGAAAAATATAGGTTGTAGGTCCTCTAAAAAGACCGTTTTCTGCATTCTGAGCGACTTATTCCCCTTAAAATCTGTAATATTTGTCCGAAAAATGTAATATTTGCCCGAAAAATGTAATATTTAACCGAATCTTTTCAAGTCCAAGGTGACTGCAGCCCTCCCTGACCCCCCGACTCCTGCGACTGGTACGTGTTATCATATTTATTTTATTTTTCGGGTATTGCAATATCCTAATATGAATAAATGGCAGTAAGTATCTATTTCAAAGCTACCATCTATTCTGATATCTCTCTTCTCTATCAATGTCCTAGCTAGATTGGTGCCTTCGGATTTATTGATTTGTGTTTCTGAATCCTTCGTTTTACTCTGGACCATCAATACCATTTGGACGAAATGAGGAATTCTTTGTACTATGCATTTTAGTAGCAGAACTACGCTTGTTATGCATGCTTGTACTAACAGAGACCTTACTTTACTTTGATGAATCATCATGTCTTTTCAGAGAAGTGTGGTAATTTTCTGCTTAACCCTGCCTTTATATACCATGCATATGCAAAAGAAAAACCGAGTGATTTTGACAAACTTGAGTGCGCTGAGTATTTTTTTTCAAAATCCCTCTTTATCCCTTCTTTTAAAAGACTTTTCTAAAATTTAATTTTTACCACGAATCCCTATTAATCTCTTTGTCGGTACACTTGTGCGCTTTGAGAAACAATTATAGGGTTTCAGGTTAGGTCTCAGAGCAAATCTGATGACGTTTCTCCCAAGAATTACCGAGACATCATTTATTTTTTTAAAGTACAACTATGTAATGAGGCATTATGGTCTGATGTCATAGACCCGAAGTATAAATATTTTAATTATCTGCAAAATTGTTTTCTCGGACATGCTGGGCGTTTGTACCACGATAATGTACAAAATTGTACAGAGTCGAGTTACAAATAATGGCCAAAGCGTTTAAAAATTAAAAAAGTGCAACGACTAGCCTGAGATGTCAGACCCAAGAACGATGATAATGAATATTTGATCTATCATCTTGATTTTATCATGCAGTGTAAAACACAATGTCGTGGTACAGTTTAGGGTAGTTATTCTGCGTTTAATATTTAAAAGTACAACTGCGTAAATTAGGCATAACCCAGATACCAGACCGAAGTTCATTATCAATTGATATCAGTATTTAACTAATCTATCCCCTTGATATAACCCCATAGACTTTGATATCAAGCAGTGTCGAGGTGCAAATAAGGGTAGCTATAAGGCTTTTAATTTTTAAAAGCACATATGATATGAATATTTTATCTGTCATTCCCCAGTTTTGTGAGAATCATATAGTGCTAAATTACGTGTCTAGGTACATTGTTACCATTAAGCGTTCAATATTTAAAAGCTCAACTACTGACTGAATAAGTTATGAGTCGTGAGTCTTAAATTAGGGCATTGGGACGGTTAGATAACATGAATAATTCATCTATCCTTGTGATATAAACCCTCAATCTTGGAGTCTCATGTCATGCGTTTTACCGCTTTAGCAACAGTGCAGCGTCGAGATTAGTAATGTAAGATCTGCCTTTATAATGAAATGCCTTAATACTGCTTATCTTCGCTATGATAAAAGTCCCTTGTATATTTTAGGTACCAATTGACTACCCAATTTTCCTCACATGACATGGAGTGCGACTTGCAATAGAGTCCCTCTCAGTTCTCATTAAAAAGAGTTTCATAGTTAAGGTATTTCGGCATATACCATCTGACCATCTGATTATTTAAATCGTGACTTGATTTAGATCGGAGGATGTTGTTGCTTTTAGGGGCCAGTTACAATAGTAATCCGAGAAAGATTACGTAACCATGCCATCCCTTTGATAACTTTCCATATAATTCGAGGATTTCAGTGGATGATTGTTTATTGGTTAGGTGTTATTAGGAATTGGGATCTGAACAGGTGTTTCGTGAGGCTTTCATTTCATGTGATGATGCAGTACCTGAACATTGCAACAGGAGGAATTGTAGACGTAAGTGACAGATTATAGCAGATTCTACCAAGAAAGTTGTTAACAACTATACCACGAATCTACTATAACTTTTAAGCGATTAATTTTTAAAACCACAATATACGTAAAACTGATGCCAGCTATCGTATCAATATTTGATACCCAACAGTCTTGGGAGTCCCATGCAGTGGGTTTGTACCGCTTTCACCGTTATCTCGGAGTGGAAGTTTAAACTAAACAGTGGCAACTAGATGAATAAATTATAGTATGAATTATCTTGAAGTCATAAAACGCAAGCATTAATTACCATGTGGATAATTGTGAAATTAGTCGTGGTCTATGAATATTTTACCTCGTATATCATACTGCGCGTTTGTGCCAATTTTGGTATAATCAACAGTACGGGTTAAATGAATAAATTACAACATAAAAGGCTGGTGGCTCCTAATTAAACACCCGAGGTATTTGTAAAGGGACTTAAAAATATTTGATCTTTTGGAGCCCCATAGAGTCTCATGCTGTTCGTTTATACCGATCGATCATCGCACAGAGTCTAGGTATAAACTAAAAGTGTAGCTAGAGTAAATAAATTATATTACATAAACTATTCTCAAAGCTAGAAAGGCTAGATGCTAAACTATGATTATTATGAGAATATCTAAAAACTCTTCTTTTGAAAACCTATTTAGTTAAACACTCATTTATTGCCACGAGGAAAAATCCAAACGTTACGTACCGCACTTTTTGGCAAAATTCCAACTCCCTTCCCCCTAGTAACGCTTTCAATTAGGAAAAAGTATGATTAGAGAGCTTAATTTACCCGCTTATCCCCGAAATCTGTGAAAATTCCCCAAATTAGAAAATCTGGATTCATAGTGTCATTTCTCTGAAAATCTCCTATTTTTCATGGAAATTGCCTCCGAAAATTTCTAAAATGCTGTGGTTTATTTTGGTTGGTCACCTTGTTGACATAAAATAGACGTTTGTTAGTGTCCAAAACCTTAGTCAGTTGTAGATCATGTGGTCAGATAAATTGGACGAAAATCACCAAATCAAGTTTTGCATTTTTCCAAAATGTGCTAAGATTTTGGTTCGACATTTCAGAAAAAATGGTTAGACAGTCATTCAGATTTTATGAAAATACTGTCAGATATAAAGGTATTTTGCTGACTTATCATAATTTTTAAAAATTTGAGATATTGGTTAAATGCTATAAATTATTAACCTTCTCGTTAGTGATGTATCAAGCTGTACGTTTGTACCACTTCGACCGATCACAACGAGTCAAGGTATAAACTAACAGTAAGATTTACATAAATAAGTTATTACATAGACCTGCAAAGGACAAAAATGCTATATTTACTATAGCTTTAGATAAATAAATGATAACACGCACTAATGTCGCGTGCATCATAACTTTATGCGTAGATTTGGTACTTAGGTGAAATAATATGAATATTTAACCTACTCCTCTCAGTTTCAGAGGTACAAAGAAAAGTACGAATTCTATGCATAAATCATCACTACCTATCTTGAAATTTTGAAATATCACAAGTCAGTGAATGATGCAAATGCTAATTAGTACGGTGGTATACGATATCTCAAGTAATTCTTTTTGGTTAAATGTTATCAATACTTAATCTACTCCCTGTATCAGCATGATGTTCGCTCTCGGTGTAATTGTTAGTGCGAATTCGGTTAATAAATCATCATTAATTTTATTGGTATTATGGTCAAAGTTTTGAATAATTACCAATCGTCATACTAGGAAATTGTGCTGCGTTTGGTACAATTAACAGACGGAGTACCTTAATATTATAGATGGCGCGCAGTGGCGGATCTGGAGTGTCTTCAGTATTTTCACGAAGACACTCATTTTGTTGTTTTTGCCAATTTTGTTAGCAGGTTTTTATTTGCTAAAACTTAAGTTATGAATTGTTAAACAGGATTCAAACACTGGAAAATAGATCCAGAAGTATGTGCTTTCATGCGTATCCAGTGTTTCAATTTTCAAATTTCCTGCAGCTTAGGATAAATATCAGTTTTGAAGGCACATATTAATTACTTTATAAAGATTCGTGTAATATATTCGTCATCCTTGGAGCGTCACGTTGTCGTTTATACCGCTTAAGGTATAACTAACAGTACAATTTCGATGAATAAGTTATTCCATTGCGCTACTGACGCTAGAAGTAATAACTATGACTGTATTTATGAAATTAATACCGGCACAATTATATCAATATTTAAACACCCCTCTTTCGTCTTGGAGGACCATCTGTGCGTTTATACCGCTTTAGGTATGACTAACAGTGTTAATGAGGTGAATAAATGTCGTAAATTTAGAATCATACTCACTGAAACACTAGAATGTGCCATTTGTTATAGTATTCTTGCTGTGAGTTGGGTAGTATTTGCAACTATTAACTCCATACTAGCAAAAAATCATCGGTATTAGATATCATGAATATTTAAACTCCCTTTTAGTCTTGGAGTCACACCGCGCGTCTGTACAACTCGGATCGTTTATTGAGGTATAAACTAACTGTGAGAATCTAGTGAATTAATTATTACTAACTCTCGAAATTACAATAGTCATATAATGACGCTGATGCTAATTACCATTTGAATAATAATTGGGGTATTGGTCAGATCTGGTTAGATGATATTAATAATTAATCTCCTCTCCTCTACAGTCAGTAGTCTATTGTGCGTTTGTACCACTTAAGGTATGATAAACCTTTGCCTGCACCATTATTTGAGTTAAAATAAGAGGACGGTTAGATGTTATGAATAACCTGTCGCCAAATTTTCTGATACCTTCGTTTTTTGAGGTTCAAATAACAGTTTGATTAAAATGAATAAATCATTACTCAAGACCCTAAATGCAAAGGACAAAGTGGAAACAATCTTTGAGCCTTACTATTCTCTCTAGGAATCTTCAGTTTTTACACAGATGTTAAAATCGTTTTAATAGTGGATTTGATGTTAGCTTATTTCCAGGAATGAGCTGCTTAAAAATGACCAATTAAGGGGTCTCTCTATGTATAGCTTACACTAGGTGAAAAGAATATCCTTGTGTTCTGACCCTGCTCTTCATAAAAAAATCCAAAATTATTTTTAAACAAAATATTAGGATAAACCCTCAAGTGGTGCGCTTTTTAAGAAAATTGTGCCTTTTTCATGAAAAAAGGACGCTGTCCTATTTTTCTAGATTTGGGCCTAGTGTTATGAAAGAACCTCTTAACCGGGATACCTTTCTACAACTGACACAGTCCCGCCAATATTCCTTAACATCCACAGTTGTCGGTGTCTTTAAAAGGCTATCATATCTCCCAACATTTGCGCTGTGTTCAGGCAATAGTTCAATAGTCTACACTCCACATTTAATGAGCTCGAATGTCTCTCCATATTATCACTTATTCTTAATCTTTAATTTATGCAGTCCCTATGTCATTAATTATACAAATTGTGTTCCTGTGTTGTGGCTAGGCCTTTTGGTCATTTTATAGGGACCACCTCCAGTGCTGTAATGGTGAAAGGTTTGAGTCCATTCAACTACTAACCTGATCGCACCCCTAGTGTCCATATGAATGGTTAATATTTCATCCGTTAATAATTACTGGAATTATATAAAATGGTACCTAAGATGCGGTACAGATGAACATTTGAGTGCGGTGGACTTTACAAGACTTCGTTCTCTTAGTGTTATTAGTCGTGTTTTATAATAATCAAATTCTCTTTAAGTCACCATAAGATGAATAGAAGCGTATAGGGCACTATTGCATTCCGAAATGGATAGAGAAACCCCGCCTCCCCTGTTTGCCCTGTAATGTAAATATTATCTCTTTAATTTTCAAATAATTATTCCCTCAATTCACGGGATTTCCTAAAGAACCCAAGTACATTGTCTAGATAAGTGGGGCGTGGGCTTTGTATTTACTTTCGGTTTTTGTTTTAGAAAAGCGGCTTTTTTAAAATGGTTTGTGAGGCCATTCCAAGTTTTAACACAGTTAAAAATCATGTGAATCAAAGATTCTTTTTCTTTATTTACAATGATAAAAAGTTAGTCCTTCTAATGCAAATAAAGTGATTTTATTAGGATTCCTGGTAGATTTTTATCAAATGACAAATATGGGGGGTGGGATTGATCATGTCAGCAAAAATGTTTGATACTCTTATCGAATATGGTCGAATTAGTTTTTGGAAGCTTTTTTAAACATCAATTTTGTTGCTAAAAAGGAAGGCATTTTCCAAGCCAATACACTCAATCAGCCATGAAAGATGTATGCATGATTCAAATACATATTAAAAATCAAATATCTTGTTTAATGTAGGATTGATTGCCCACCTAAGTACATGATTACGACCCTCATTTTTTCCGTGCTTTTATAATCTTGAATATTTTTTCTCTTTTAATAGGTAAAGGAGATATCAAGAAGATGAAAGTGAGGTATGGCCAACAATAATTGATTTATTGATTTATTTTGCAAATGGTTTAATAAACCGTTA
The DNA here is from genome assembly GCA_032273505.1 of Nanomia bijuga. Lineage (NCBI taxonomy): Eukaryota > Metazoa > Cnidaria > Hydrozoa > Siphonophorae > Agalmatidae > Nanomia > Nanomia bijuga. The sequence goes on from JAUKPT010000824.1 coordinate 11,174, forward strand.
AAACCTCAGATCTGAGACTCACTTTCCCTACTGGCATAACATAGTTATTTACAGATCAACGAGGACTCGAAACAAAAAAATCTGTTTCATCGATAGCTGTTACTCCCATGTGGTGCCTTTAAAGATATAGAATCATTAACGTACGACAATTCAGCTTCAGATCATGGCGATGAAGTAGACATTTGATTTCCAAACAAGAAAATTTCTCACAACAAGCACAGGATACAATGCCATCAGGAGTGCTGACTATGTAAAGTCCAATGTATCTACTGCACCTACTCTAAATCCGCCCCTGGAATGTACACTAGACTGCATTCGCCAAGAAATGACATTTTTACATTTCCAATTTTGTTTCTGTTTTTTGATATTTATGCATAATATTGTCATTTTGGCTAGATATGACGAACTTACTGGTAGGCAAGGTTTCGTTGGTATAGTTTCTGAAGATAACCTCAATACTTTTTCTCTTTTTTCATAACTCAAATATTGGAAGCTAAATCATTTATGACTCCTCAAAAAGAGTTAATCTGATATTGAAAAAATGTCATTTCATTTTATGTAACAAACTCATTTTTTCAGAACTCTCACTGCTAAAACTTAAAATATTTTAAAACCACTGAATCTTCTTTATCCGCTTATCCAATGATGAATTCTTGTGTGGGTCTTGGCGTATACCACAATTCTAAGAGAATATCTTTTTGGTCTCTGCTCAAGGCTAAAGTTATGATCTTATGTTGTTCAATAGACATTTAAACACACGTTCGAGAGAGGAAAGCTTTTCCTGACACAAAGTGATGGGGGTAATTGTCCAAGGTTCGTGACTTTAAGGGGAAGTGGGTACCTTAGAAATAGTGACGTCACGTTAGATGCTTGTTTCGAAACTTAACGGAGGGGAGGAAGGATCTAAAATGGTAAATGGTAATGCACGAGTTACGCTAAACAGACCATCATTAAGACTAGTCGGACGCTGCCCTTGATAAAAAATCGACTGGGCGTGTCAAAAACACCTTCATACGGGTTAATATGGTAGAGAAAAGATTATATGAAATATAATAGCTCACCTCAAACATATACCCATCGTCTGATTCATCACTTAATTTTTCAATAACGATTTGTTCGATTTCCTCAGATGATAACCATCGAAATTTGTGCGTCGGAAGAAACTGAGACATTGCCCAACCATAAAGATTGTTCGCAACAAAAACAACAACATTTGAATCATATGCATTAAAAAAAGGACTCTTATCAACTTTATAAGCGTCCCGCTTATTTTTTAAGAAATATATCCGTCACCCCCGTTCTTATTAAGACCACCTAAACCTCAAATTTTCCCTTTATGCAAGTACCTAAATTTCTCAATTTTATGGCATGTCCGCTGACTGGTAGGGAGGGAGGGGGTAAATTCTATTTTTGGACGTTCCCTTATTCGTTCTTGTTACCAACCCATTCCCCCTCTCCCATTTCCCCTCTCCCTTCTCCCATTTTCTTTCGCAATTGTTTCTTCTAATTTGTCAATATCTGTTGTCTTCATTTTTACATTCATTTTAATTCTTCTGTGGGTTTCTTTGTAATTGTTTAAATTAGTTTTTACTGTTGTTGATCTGTGTTTACAATTTTTCCTCATTCTGTCCGGAATCGATTAAAAATGTCGACAACTTTTCATCAGAAACCAATTTGCGAAAGTAAAAACATTTTAATTGCTTATTATTATTTCATAACCATTCTTTCATTTTCTATCGAAAGTTTTTCATTTTTGTTATTGTTGAGGTCATCGCTTCTTCGTTTCTGTCGTCTCAATCTTATTTGTGACTGGCACAGGTGGATATTCTGTAAATGATCCGACTTGCAAAAAAAAAATAGACAACCGACATTCCGAGACATCTTTCACACAATCCCAAAAATACACCATTAATATTGCTGCTAATCTTCTGAGAGGTAAGTGAACCTTTCGATTCTCATTGCGAGTCTGCGAGGAAGAATTCCCACCTGTGGTAACTGGTTTGATAAAATTAGTTCCTCCCCTGGGCTTCACAAAATTCCAATTGCGATATCATGGCTATTTTAGACAAATAACAGTTTCTTTTTATTTTGTCTTTCTGGCAAAAAAAGCTTTCTGCTAGACTTATCCTCCTTTTCATTATCGGTTCCTAGACCACGGAGAGTTCATCTTCCTCCAACTTATCATTCTTTTCTTTAAGTAAGGGCGATGTGCAAATCCGTTTTTCAAAATTGAACGTCAAATTTCAGAATTTCGAGAGAAAAAACTGAGCCAGAATTGGGCAATATGTGGTCAATTTGATATTTCTCATGACATTCAAAATAGGCTAATCAATTTGTTGACATAATATCAGGTCCTGGTAGCTATAGCATGGCATAGTATAGCATTCTCAGTCAAAAAAGGCTAATTTAGGCTGAAATTAGGTATTTCATTTTTTCCTTTTCTATCACCCTTTTTTGATTATTTTTGGAGATATCGATATCACTGGCAAATATTTGAAACCCCATACTTTGAAAAGTTGCTCCAACAGCTTCACTTTACAACTGACCATCACCGCAGTACAATCCGACAAGTTTTGAGTTTCATTTGGTCAGTTATACGTAACAATGCACATTCTGATTGCTATGATCAATAACATATCACTTATTGATCATTTTATCGATATATTTGCTTGTTTATGCATATTATCCCTTGATCTGAGTGGGTCCAAGCCAATACGACAATCCCAGCTAATTCTTCCTACACTTTTTTTTTTTTTTTTTTTAAAAAAGGATATTACAAAACTTATGTGAAAAAAACACGTACCTTGGGGTCTGTCCGTCCCCTCCTGTTGTCCCACCTTTTCGACGAAGTAGGTGGTACCATGTATCAGCATTTTTTGTCATCAATGACATCGATATGTCTTCAGTTTTTTATCGCTTACGTCAATAGGGGAAAACGTTGACTCAACAGGACGAAAAGCATTTGGCAAAGTCTAGATTAGTTGGTGATCCTGCCCTAAGTTAAATCATGAGATATATACTGATTTTATGAAACTACAAATTGAAATCAACAAAAAAATACGCTTCTAAAGAGCCCTCAATCTTTTTCAGAAGTTGGGTTTTCACTGAGATAATTCTAAAAACGTAATTTTGATTATTCGGACCCCTCAAAAATTGAAAAATTCAGTATTTTTACTTCATCATCAAAATCATAAATTTACGATTCCAATGAGCTCTTAACCATTTGCACTATAATTCGTCACATTGAATTTTTATTATTATCTGGCCATCTGGGCACACTATGCTAAGGGTACTAAACTCTGGGATTCTTAATTCTATATTTGGATGGGAGTAGGGTGTATATGTCTCGACGAGACCTGATACGTTCCAAAGACTTTATTACCTTACCCACCCCACCCCACCCTGACTGACTTGGTACCAATTCTCTAATTCTAATCATATCTGATTTTATCTTCTCTTGAAATTGAATTTGCTGCCAATTATTTCAATTGTGCTGACTCGTCATGACTTGTTTTTAAATTTTGATTGAAAAAAGAACCATGCCGTGAAAGCGTCTTGGAATGTCTGGAAAAGTCTGGGAGTTAAATTTGGATCCATTCTTTATTTTGTAATTTCCTGGGAACAACTGCTGTTAAAATTGTAATTTCTTTTCGGATTTTTTATAAATCAAAATGCGATTTTTGTAGATTGATCTCTTTAATTGCCTTACTTTCACTTCACAATTATTTTTCTGTGATTTTCATATAAAATAAAAAGATAATCTTGTTCATCTTTACTCATCGAAAGGAAGGCTAAATATCTCAATTTGCTATAAGAAAATGATTAAATGCAATTCTGGGAAAATTCTGGAAAATTGACAACAATTGTCAGCAGCAATCTGGGAAATTTAGGCTTCATAAGCGTTATCAACAAGAGTGTTTCAACGAGAGAAATCTAATTGTTTGTTTGTTTGTTTACTTAAGTCACTGTTCATGAATCCCGTGCGTTTTTCATGAAAATCTTATACACATAATTACTACATAAATCCCTTAAAAATACCAAATCCCGTTTTATATTGAAATTGACTCATCCCTCGTTACCTTGCTACTAGGACAAGGAGACAGGACTAAGCATTTTGTGCGATTGATTAAGTAGGGGCAGCAGATCATTAAAGTTACCAAATAATTGGTACTGAAGCGGGTCAAGAAGGACCTTTTCTCGTTGGCAACTGCGAATTTAATTTGTTTTTTGTTTGAATATTATAATATTTCAATTCAGTGACGGATCTGAAGTATCTTCAGTGTCGAGACTAAGTTGGCCCTATAAATTGTATTCAAGACGAGGGCAACAAACACTGTGCGAAATAGATCCTGAAGATGAAGCATTTTTCCATGCGTTGTCAGTGCTTCAGTTTATAAAATTTCCCACAGCTTGGGTAAATATCATTTTTATAGACACTCAGAAATTGGACGGACAAGATACTGTCCATGCCTTATTATTCATAGTAGTAAATGTTGACTTTTTAATTTTAGTCCTGACGCATTCATCCAAGTTGCTATGCAGTTGGCTTACTTCAAGGTACGTCATATTTAATTTTTCCTTGAAATACAATTCAATAATGAATGAACTGATTGAGAAAAAGAGGGTTCCTCGCCAGATTTAGCGATAATATTTTTTTTAAACTTTTTTTTTTAGAGTACTGGTAAGGTCTGTCTGACTTATGAATCGGCAATGACAAGAATATTTAGGTAGGTGGTCCAATTAGATATTTGATGAATGTTCGTGTAAGAAGTGTTCCTAACTTCTTCTTTAAGTGATACGTATTGACGGAATAAATGTTTTTAGGCTGGTTTTCTTGTATCCGGGGGAGGGGTCAAAGGTGGATCTTGACCTAATTGCTTATACTTTCCAAAAATATACGTCAAATCTGTAAAGGGCAATTTAGCTTGTATTTCGTTTGAAGGAATTGACGCATTCAGATTTTTCATGCATTCGTATTTTTTTGTACGGTTCTTATCTGGACAATCTTTATTTTATCGTACAATATCACACAATGCGTCACGATTCATTTCACAAATCAATTCTTAGAACTGGTGCTAAAAGTGGGTTGGTTGTAGGACTTGTGTCATTGATGATGTGTCATTGATAAGAGCTTTTCAATTTTTCATGATTTGGATTGAGGGTTTAGATTATGTAAGGTAAGGTATGCACGTCATGGAGAGCTGTAGGCTCATCCGCCAACTGTAGTATCATTTAGTGTTTTGTAAAATTAGTACCCACTGACTGTCAACCCAATTTCCCTCACATGACGGAATTTTTAGAATCATACAACCAATTTCTTTCTTCAAATGCACCGGGTTTTTTTTGTTTAAACATTTGTAATCCAGTGTGTGCGTTAAGGATCTTAAAAGATATCACTCCAAAAGACTTCCTAATAAGAATTGCTATTCCTATCATTCTACTAACCTTAGTGAGACCTTGATAACGAATTCTGTAAAAAAATATTTTTTCAAAGGATTACACGCTTACGATCTTCTATGCTTCAATTTGATTATGAAAGGCCTCTAACGATTCTGTTCTTTGTGAAATGCAGAGTCTGAGAAAGGTGAAAAAAGTTCCTGATGTCCTTCTTACTTGTAAAATAACAATTTTCCATATTTGTTTTTGTTTTCAGGGAAGGTCGTACAGAGACGGTGCGCTCATGTACAATCGATTCAACTGAATTCGTCAAAGCTGCCGAAGATCCGAACGTTACCGTAAGTCTGCTCATATTGTACTACTGTTATTTGTCCTCTTGTTCATTTCTACCCCAGCGAACGGCGAATTTCGCCGGATATTACTGTTAATTTTTGTCGTGGTTCATCGGGTAAGAAGGTAAGAACCTCTTTCCTCTTAAGAATGCCTTAAATTTATAAAAAAAATCTACATATTTTTTAACCGAACAACGCAAACATTTTTCGCTACTGCAATATTTATAATATGGCTGTTCATGTTGGGTTCAGATACGCAAAGGAATTTCTCAACTGAAATTTTGAATTTAAAGTAAGGAGTTGATTTCTCTAGCTGTTAGATCACGATTCTGGACTGGATCATTTTTCTCAGTATCCCTTTCTTCTATATTTTCATTTTTTCTTATCTCTCAGGATGAAGAGACACGCAAACTAATGTTAAAAGCATGTGGATATCATACATATTTATGCCAAATGGCGATGACCGGAGACGGTAAGTTCTTATTATATATATGTGGTAGAATACAAGGATAGGTACAAGGAAAAGATAGAAGAATATGTCAACAATAGCAAGATCTTTAGGTTAGATGAACAAGACAATAATAGCACCAATAGAAAGAGAGTAGAAACCTGGGCTAATAAGTGGAAGAAAGCAGGGTACATTTCAGAAGAAGAGAAAATC
>JAUKPT010000825.1:0-17561 GCA_032273505.1 Nanomia bijuga
AGTAGGATTAGCCACTAGACTATGTAGCTGGAGCTTGTCCCGGCTTCGTTAGCTTGAAAGTCACACGTAGGGTTCTGTTCAGTGTTATATGTTGTGTGTGTCGTCCAGTGATCCCAGCCCACGTAGTAGTTCTTAGTAAATTGCCTCTACTTGGGATGTGCGCTGGGTATATAAGCATAGATAAAAAAAAACTTATTCTTTATGCGGTTTTTTGAAAAATTTGCAAAAGAGATAAACGAAAATTTGTTCACCTTAATATTCTCTTCACTCGACTTAGTGTGGACAGGAGTTTAAAACTAATATCTGTGTGTGAAAAATTATATTTGGTTCAAATTCTATATAAATTGGCAAAATTGTTTAGCTGAAGATGTATTCTTGAAGCTATGAAATTTGTTATTCGAAATTGTTATCATTTTTTGAGTTTTAGCTTATTTTGTGTGAAATCTAAAATACCTCAAAATTCCACGAATATTTCATCGAGTTTTAATTACATGTCTTAATAATATAAATAAGCTTTGAAAGATTTAGATCAAACAAAACAAGTGGAAGGAACTAGGTATACCTGCACGTTAAACTGGCCTGTTATAATGTTCGCCATGGTTTGGGCCATATTTACTCGATAATAGCCCAGATGAGCAAAAAGTAATGAAAACATTTGTGAGCTTCACAAAAGCTGATAATTCCAATAGTGTATTTGAAATATTTTCAGAAGGCCAACTGCTTGACATCTTAAAAGGTAGCTGGAAACCAAAATGGTGATAAATGAGCCCACAGTATCTGTACTTTAGAAACATCTTGTTTCGTAGACATGATTTTTTTATCAAGTGACAACTACGCTATTTATTATCAAAAAAAGGACCAGGAAACAGTGAGTTTTATAGTCCATTCCCTCAAGTTAAGGGTGTTTTTACAACATAGGAATGTCTCATAGATTTTCTCTTAATAAACCTTCCATATTATCTATTTATCCATTGATTGTTTGCATTGTTTTCTCAGATTGTATGTGATTTTATGCTTGTTGTTTTGTTTTGTTTTTCTTGTAATACTTGGTGATGATGTCCGAGTAAGGATAATTCTTTTTACAAGAAATATATGATATGATAAATGATGTACATAAAATGTGCTTGAAAGTTGTGGAGAGAGAAATTTACATACCGTAAATCTCCAAACAAACGCCCGGGCATTTATTTAAAATGTTCGATCTGAGGGAGGCGTTAATAAGCGTTTCTTCAATACTTTGCTTATAAGGGGCGTTTATTAGAGGGAGGCGTTAAAAAGAAGGGGACGTTTATTTGAGGAATTACAGATCTAAATAAATAGTATAAAGGGTTGCGGAGAAAGAAGGCAGAAGGCAGGAGTAAGTATCTCCGGTTCGCCAGCGAAAGATTATATTTTTTGGGACTGGTTGCTTTTTCATAATGATACTCGGAAGTCCGTGACAAGAGGTAGTAGGAAAAAACGGGGGGAGAGGTGTACATTTTCCTAAACTTAATAAACGGGGGGTCTGGAATAAACGTGGGGAGATTTATCCCCACAGGGCAAACAGGATTCAAGAAAGGGTCTGGAATAAATATGCAGAGAAAATCACAAGAAGTCACCAGGGAGTGCAAATGATTTTAGTGAAAAGTCAGGGAAAAGTCAGGAAATTCTTTTTTTCTCCATTCAATATCTATGTTGATAGACAATACTTAACACTTCATCAAATGACTTATGCCGTCGGTAAAAAAAGTGTTGTACACAATTAACTAGTCTATGTAGCTGGAGCTTGTCCCGGCTTCGTTAGCTTGAAAGTAGGGTTCTGTTCAGTGTTAAATGTTGTGTGTGTCGACCTGTGATCGTAGCCTAAAAATAGTAGTGCTAAGTAAATTGCCTCTACTTGGGATGTGCGCTTGGTGCATAAGCATAGATAAAAAAGAAACAACATAGAAAGAGTTGCATAAGCCCGCTTTCTTAAGTTTTTGACAAAAAATACGTAACCTAGTATCATCGCTATTCATGTTGTCGATAGATTCGTATCAGGTTTAATGACAGCATCAAGAGATAGTAATAGAAAAAATCCATATAATGCTATCATTCACGCCTTTGACAATACATGATACATGATAATCTAAAAACCTTGAAACTGTATTTTCTATACGTTGACTGTGGAATTTTAGGGTATTAATTTAGCTTGGAACAAATAAAAACTCACTTTAAATCTGGCTGTATATTTTTGTAACATACCAATGCTATAATTATGTTAAACACTTTTCTTTCAGTTACACCCCTCAATACAGAAAGATGAATGAATTACAAGAAACCTATGGGCCAGAATATGCCAAGACCCATCACCCTGACAAACCTCATTGTCATCTCCAATTGTTTGGCTTTCCAAGCAATCAATTTGGTTACCAGGTAAAAACACTGTAGTGTAGCTTCTTCAATACCAGGCTTTCATGCAATACCTTTCTCATTGATGCATCTAATGTTTAATATAGCCACTGCATACAATTAAATAAAAATAGTACCTGTATAAAGAATATTTGTATATGTTTGAATATTATATAATTCTATTTTCTAGGAACCTGCTGAAAACTTTGAACTAATGAACTGTTTGAAGTATGTCAGACCAGGGTTTGGTTTCGTTCCTAAGTTTCCATTGTCAGGAAAGCTTGACGTAAATGGTAAAGATGAGCACGATATCTTTACATTTTTGAAAGTAAGTATCTATGTTCCTCATTTCCTCCATTTCTTGTTGGTTATGAAAAGAAAGAGTTATCTTTTTTCAGGTCAAAATATTTGTTTGTTCATTTAAGAGAAATTTTATTAGTAAAAAAAAACCCGATAGATTTCAAAGTAAAAGAGCAGATCTCTGTAAAAAGTCGTTTATAAAAAAATAGGTTAACCTAATTACCCAATTGCGATAAGTCTGATTGGCAAACTTGCAAAGGTCTCAAATGTACACCCATATCCTCAATCCAAACTTCAACATTTTGACAGAACTCTTAAGGAAAACTATTGCTATCTTCTTTTGCATTTCCCACGATATGCTTTTAATTCCAACTTTACTTTTATGTTATTTTTAGTCTCGTTGTGCAGCACCAATGGGTCTGATTGCCAACCGCACAGACATCACTTGGACTCCTATTAGAAACAATGATATTTCATGGAACTTTCAAAAATGGTTAGTCGGTTCTGATGGCCATCCTTATAGACGTTATACTTCGAGAACTACTCCACAGATGGTTGAACAAGATATCGTTCAGTTGATCAACGAATGTGTCAACGCTGGTAACACCAACGGAAACACAACTTCATCTAGCAATGCTGTTCCACTGAACCAACCAGTTGTCGACCAGAGTGTTCCACTTAATCCTAATTCTAATGGAGCTGCTCGAAAACAAAAACGCTCAACGCACGATGCGCTCTTTTTTTAAAGAAAAAACTAAAACAATAAAAAAGAAATAATCAGAAAAAAGAGAAAAAATGAAAAAAAGTAAAGAAAATTGTGAAATTATTGAATGGGTGCTATAACGTTGATCACGTTTATTCTCTCGATGATTTATGATGGAATTCATCAAAAGCTGACTTTGCTACGTTCCAGCAGATGTGTCCCGGATTGGTACGGTACCTTCACTAGATGCAGTCTCTTCATTAATTCATCCTGTATCTAGTTGTAATGGGTGTACAATTATTCATCTTGTTTGTGTAGATAATTTCGACTGAAAATAAATGACCCGTGTCTATAATTATCAACATAATAATTATCTTCCACAAACAAATTATAAACATTGCCTCTTTCATTAAGAATAACATTAATTCCTTCTTCAAAAACTGGGCTTGAGACGCTCAAGACGCTCAGACGCTCTCAAAAAGGCCTTATATATCCCAATAATGCACTAGAATAAATTCTGTGCGAGTCAAGATCAAGTGATTCATATATACAATCTGTCATTTTCGCACCACATTGCCAAAGCTACGGATATTAATTTTAACATACAAATGCATAGAAAATATTGCTTTTTTCTTTGGCCATTTCATATGTAAACCTAATCTAAAACAAAAAAACAACCTTATCTATACTTGGAAATATATTGGGGCGAAAGTTTAGAGTTCCTGAACAAGATTCAGAAAGAAGGAGTATCAGGTCCGCAAAACTCCATGTGTGTTGAACATAGTTTCTGGATATTGATCCTCTTACTTGACTAAGTCAAAGGTCAATTTCTACTAGCAGTAGGGTGGACTCGACTCTTAAGAACTGTTGGTCTTATTCTTTATTAAGATTTCTAATAAATGCTGCATCCGTAAACAATAATTTGACCCGCCAACGCGAACAGTTTTGAAGTATGGGCCTTTTACTAGAAGTTGCCTAGAAGTTGTTGAAAATGTAAATACAATATGTGTGGTTATGAAATGGGTTATGAACTCCTATCTCAAGATCGTCTTCTTTTTAAGGTGCTCATATTCATGTTCTCATAGGTGCTAACCAAACAGAAAAACGCATACATCACAAGTATATCACAAGTACAATCAAAAATATAAGTTTGTAATAGTGAATTTGAAGTTATGCACTGTATGTTGTCTTGTAGTGATCCATTCTCGTTTTCTATTCGACCTCTATGTTACTGAGCCATAATCTCAAGTTGTAAAAAACCTTTTATCTCTAGAGTGTGATAAATAACACTAAAGACCTGAAATAAATAAGACGCGCGTAATAGCACTTGTTCAATTGCTTGCTATTATTTTATTTTCAGAACCGAAGAAAAGTTTTGTCATCAGATGTAAATGATTATAGTCCTGAAACAGATCCTTGTGGTACTCTGCTTTTTGGTAGATATAAAAAGTGATTTGACATCAACAGATTTTTCAATAGCAAAACCTAACGGAGAACTTATTTATTCAACCCTGCGCACGATTAGCCTTGCAGACTCTTATTTGACGTGTGTGAATATTGATTTATAAGATATTTGATTGATTTAGCCTGCAGTTTGTTATTGTTTCTTTTTTATGAAATCGACAATCCTCTATTCCACTATTTCATAGTTATTTTTGTCAACGAGCTGTTACATGTTTGCTTCGTACGGCTTTAGATATTCTTCATGTTTCTTATGTACGTTAGAAGCGTGGAGTAAAAACTACCCCCCCCCCACCCTCTTGTTTACTTTTGCTAAAATCATCGAGAGATGCGTAATTTTTGGAAAAAATAATAAGCATTAATTTGTGTCCACACGAAGTCGAGTTCAAAAACCGCATGAATAATAAGAATGAATACTAATTCAATGTATGACCATTTTTACCGGCTTATAAAAAATCGAATCTCAAAATTTTCCTGATATTTTGAACTTTCCGTAAATCGCGCTATTGAACTCTCTACATTAAATCTAGTTTAGTAAAAAAAATCATTACGAGAAGCGTAATTCATGCTGCTAGCATGATCAGATATAAACGTTGAAATGAATAAAAGTTACTAAATTACCTAAAAAGGCCGCTTTCTTAATGAAATTAATAGCCGAAAGATGTCCAAATATATCTTGTGACTCTTGTTTGATCCCTCAAATCAAAGTTAAAAGATAGTAGATTACTATAAAACAGATACTAGATTTTTACTATCAACATGATGACTCATCACGTCTGACAACACAAAGTGTCCATAAAGTTCTCTTCCGGACACCCAACCGACCTAAAATTTTCAGGAAATTTCTGTAACTAAATTTGGTTCACCTAAATTTCATAGAAATCCCCTCTGAAGAGCAGAGTTAAAAACTGCACCGTGCGGCTGAGGATATCTCTATCCCTTCGTTCGATAAACTTAATTCTTTTTTATTTATTTTATTTTGATATGTTTATTTCAAAGTACTACGTAAAAGAAATCAAGATTTGTCGACAACATTCAACATATTCAGATCACAGTTTCTACTTTTTTATTTTACTTTATTCACAGATATAAGGGATAAGATTTTTGTAAATCATACAGGGAATGAGGGTCAGAATATACATCAAATTTCTGTGACATTTTTCATCGCTTTAACAAGACAAAATGAAACGGTTTGCACTCATGCACTCCATATAAAGATGTGTTCAGAAAAACCGCTAAATGTTGTAAGAAAAAGTGCAAAGAAGGTGATATTATTATGAAATCTGCTTTAAACAGCAATAAAAAAAGAATATTGAGAGTATGCGATGTTAACTCTGACATCGGCCTGTTAAGTAAGAATCATTTTTTTGTGCAAAAAATACAATTTTCTTTGAAAAGTATGGAAAAGTAATGATTGATTTTGGTCGAAAACCCTTATAAAAATGATATTTTTGGTTTTTTCAAAAATAATTAATGAATGGTAAGTTTTAACAAATTACCAATTTACCTGTCTACGATTCAAACAATATCAATATCTACAACATCATATGTATATTCTGAACCTCATTCACTGTATCTGCTGTATTGCATACAACTCGCAACGTTAATGTTACGTTTCCTAGGAACCAAACAGAATAATTCATATAATTACCAATTATAGCGACATAACCAATAATCAATTAAGCAATGTAAATCATTTGGTGTAATCGTCCGATTTAATTATTTAATTATCTAATTGGAATTTAAAGAATTATTATCATTATCATCTATACTAATCATCATGTTACTTTTATCTAACAACCATTCAGAGGATTTGAGAATCAGTAGCCAGATGAATTCTCTTAATCTAACAAAGAAAAGTGTGAGGTATCGTACTAGTTTAAAGTTACATTTATTCAATATCAGTAACGAGGCCAAGGGGTGGCGAAATTTAAAATCAGCCCCCATCCGCCCCCCCCCAGAATTTGTGTATACAGCAGCCTTTTTTCACATACTTCCGTCAATAATTTTTCATACTATTGAAATATTGCATCTTCGATTTTCCAACGCTTAAAAGTATTCGATTTTCCCATGTTTTTTATGGCAAAAACAAGGGTTTAAAAGTATCAATTTTCAAAATGTTCCGGGATGTGTTTTCCTGTTCCATTTATCTGATAAGAAGCCACGATTATTTAATATTCGATGTTTGGGAGTATAAAACAGGCACCTTGAGCCGATATATATTATTATGTTTTTATCAAATCACTTTTTGAAATACTCTTATTTATCATCCAACAACTTAAACTCCTCTCAGAACTTTAATGAACTTACTTAGGGTATAAGGAATTAAACTAACTACCCAATTTTTCTTGCATGTGATGGATCGACCCGTCAACATTTGCCTTCTTAGCAATTTGGCATTTCAGAAACTATGGGTGATAAGATTTTTGTATACAGTTGTTTAAAACCAGTATTCAGCACGGAAAATGTATCAAATATGATGACTGAATATTATATCTTAATGGTATCAAATGCACATTCTGAATATTTTGATAATCAAGAAAAGCAGTCAGAAACTGAATAAATTTTGTTAACAGAACAACTGAAATTGAGCAACAATGTAAAAAACTAATTGATATGAAGCGAAGTATACATAATGTAATACAAATCATTCCTTAAATTGTTTTATATACATTCTATTGACAAATTGTATATATAAAGGACCAGATTAATGTCTAGGGAAGTATATTATATCACAAACCTAAAATTTAATGCCAATAAATTCAATTTTTTTTTTAATGTTAGTTAAATTAAGTGAATTTGAGTTTGTGCAGATAAGACTTCTCACGTAAGAAAAGGATTTTGTAGATTCTCTTTTCATTATAAGGGCATAGTGACATCAAAAGACATAGTGACATATTTTTCTCACAAATTATCAGTAACTTCGCCATGCTTATGATTTATTCCGAGTGATAACAGTGACTTATCTCTTAATCCTGATAACAAGAAAAATAAGTCTGTCTTGAATGGATCAATTAAAGAAGGTTTTAAAACTAATGAACGAAACATATATTGAATTATTGGTTAAAGATATTCCTTTTGATATAATAACCTCATTGATCTTTAAATTCACTATAATAGAATAGGTAACGATGACAAGTAGGATGCAGAATATGCTTATAACTAGTTGTTGTATCTGTTAGGTGTAGATAAGAAAATAAAGCTGTAAATTTATATAAAAATAATATACAAATATTTAAGCCAGACTCATTACGCAAGAAATATCATGAATATCATTCGCATGAGAACATATTGATTGTATAAGTGACAAAATCTGTTGATAAAATAATATCAACAAATAAATAATATTAAGTTTTGTTTTTACTTATATCGATGCAAAAAGAAACTGTTCGCCATTTTATAAACACAGCAGGATTTCTTTATTAATAAAGATTTTATTAACATTTTGAAATAATCTAATGATTTACAACGGTTGTAATCGATAGAACAGAGTAAAAATGCTTTTTTTTATTGATTGAACAAAACTCTATTCATCTTATAATTTTTAACAAACATTTTCTCTAGAGTCGGATGTATAGTTAATATGGGCGACCAGCGAGGATTATTGTATGGTATCACTGCTAAAAGTGTCGAGTTATATGATAATATTGATCTTAGTAACCCGTTCGAGGAGAAAAAACCATACCCACAAAAGTTTTGGAATGAGGTACGTATAATGTATATATTTACTTATCTACGAACCACACGGTGAAAAATGCGAAGATCGATTGAGTATATTTTCAATATTTCTTCTCGGCAATTAATTATTTGGATTATTGAATGTTGACAAAAATAATGAAGTTGATTCACAACAAACACAGTTTACTGACACAGGGGTTTAACTACAAATTTTCTGAGTCGGGGAATCAAATTTAAAGCCTGGGAATAATGTGATAAAATGGATAAAATACTATCAATTTAACAGTAATTTACGCTCATATTATAGATTCACCCGGGGAATTTAGGTGAATTTAGGTGAAATCTTGAATTTTAGCCGGGGAATTTCCCCGTTCCCCGGGTCTTATTTGAACCCCTGCTGACAACAACTCTATTGTATTTATTTGACGTTTTTGTAATGGTTAGATAACGGTTTATATTTATGTTTTAGGTAAAAGCTCTATGCAGTACTAACAAAGACTGGAAAAAATCATTACTCGAGGTTCAAATTAAAGGGTTTAAAGAATTATCAGGAGGAATAAAAGCTGATGATGATGTATTAGCATATTTATTTAAAAGATTTGACAATTATACGAAAAAAGTTAAAGATACGAAAGATGAAGATAAAATGCAAAAAATGCCATCATTTATACAAGCAGTATGATTTTACTTATTAATTGTTTTACCTTTTAGTACTGTAAGTTGTACAGACGCGAAATACCACTTTTGACGCAACTATCATAAAATTCCAAAGAATTGAGAACCAAGCAAATACCTTGGAACAAAGTGTATATCAATTATGATTTACATCCCGGTCACTCTTCCCGTACAGTTAGTTGGCTCGTTCACTATCTGGCTTAGATTCAGTGTTGAGAATAAATTGTCAATAAGGCTTCCTTCCCTATTGGTGTCACCATCAGCCCACCAGAACTGTGAGTGTGCGTTGAAGTCGCCTGTGTAGAATGGTGCATACGGTTTCTCAGGTTTATTTGTGAAGATAATACATGAAAGTTATCTAAGAATGTTTGAAATTCAGTTTTCTCAATTACATGATCATTCCTTGATCAATCAGAATTAAAATCTTTAAGGGATTTCCGCATAGTTCAGTCAAATTCAACTTAAATATACCCATGGCCGTGATATACCCTAACCTGCAACAAATTGCAAAAGTTTGTTTTTCTGTTTTTTTCTTTTTTTTGGTTTCTACATTGAATTATTCTTAATACTTTTTTTGGCGTTGCTAAATACTATTGACTATGAGAATTTACAAAAATATAACCTTTTGCATTTTGTTGCACCCTGAAACCTAATTTGACTGGACTAGCAACAAAAATATTCAAATTTTCTCACCTGCCTCAGATCCAACAACGCTGCTGGGTCCTCACAACCCCGAAGTCAGAGCGTTTTTATTGGGGGGGGGCTGAGTTGCGAAGCGAGCTATACCAGCTTAGCGAGTGTTTAGCACTTTGAAAATTGGTACTTTTAAACCCTTAAAATGGCTTGTTTTCGCCATATTCCTACCGTCAAACAAACTTTTATTAACGAATTATGTGAAAAACGGCTGCTGGGTACACAATTTCTGGAAGGGCGGACCAAGAGCCACCCCTTGGCCTCGTTACTGGGCCCTCAGGTAGATGTTACAATCTCCGTTGACACAAATATTCCTTGTTTTGCACGCTGACATCATAATCATGTGTATTTGTTTTTTTTATTTCTTGATAGATATAAAAACAAAATCGTTACGAGAAAAAAATTTTCAGTAAAAAAATCTACTACTAAATTTTCAAATTTAAGATCGTTCCGGTAGATTTTTGTAGTTGAAATGAGTTGTTGACTTCACCTTTTCAGCTATTTTTCATGGATTTACGAAATACTAGCAAAGTTTTTGTTATGGCGGTTTTGGTGGTAAGTTGGAAGCGATTGAACTTACATTCAAGTTTGCTTCATGAGAAAAAACTGACAAACCATAAGAATTAGAAAACGAATTGAAAATTCATCACGTACCTTTAGACGAACTACTACCCTTTTTCTTTTAACAATGTCCATTTTTTTTCAAGTATTTTGTCAACAAAAAAATACGAAACCGTTCATTTTTGTATTCACTTGATGTGTTTTCGTTTCGATGCAAATCTGTCTTGTACGCAAAAAATGAAAAAAAAATGTTTACAATTTCTTATTTCTTATTTTTCCTCTTACCCATTTATTCAATAAAAAAAAGGTAAAAAGCGTGATTTTACTATAAGCAATGAAAATAAAATGGCACCATTGTAACAGCCCCTTCTCAGTAGGTCCTATGAGGTAGTTGTATGGGATTACAAGTTCTGATTTCAATTTTTATTGAAAATGTGTTGATGTTTGTGGTAAAAAAGATACATTTAACGATAAGGAATGCTGTTGATCAAGAAAGAAATAGGAAATATAACTTAATAATATTGAAAAAACATCTTTTAGAAAGTGAAGTAGAAGAATACGAAATTCAAATATTTAATCGGCCTGTTTGTTTTTTCCATTTTTTCCATTTTTTGAATTTGTTATTGCTCTCTGGTAAAAAGGAACAAAAGAATTGTGAAGCCGTGGGTAATCTCAAATAAATTATTCCATTCTCTATTTTAGTTTTTTATTTACATTGAACTATATCGTATATCGTATATCGTGCCCTGATTAGTTTCTATGTATGAAACAATTCTTAAAAGCAACGGCTCGTTGGAAAGTGATTTAAGAGCTAAAAATTGTTGTATAAAAAAATCTTCGATTCTACGAAAAATAAAGAAAAAATAAAGAAAACTTTTAACTTCTTTATTTCAAAAGATTTTCTAATGAAAATTATATTTCTGTGTGCGTAGAAGCCTTGCATCCACTTGGCAATTATTTTGGAAGTTATTCAGTCGAATGTGTAATCCACTATCAGTGGCGGATCCGGAGTGTCTTCAGTGTCTTCTTGAACACTCATTTTTGATAAGAACAATTCTTTACGGAAGTATTTTCTATCATTTAAGACTAAGTTGGCCCTATAAATTGTTAAGATGACGACAGACACTCTGGGAAATAGGTCTTCCGAGTATTTGCTTCCATGCGTTTCCAGTGTTTCAATTTTAAATTTCCCTATAGCTTAGTAGGAAAGTAAACATCACTTTTGAAGACACTCAGAAAATGGCCCAGATCCGCCACTGGTACTTGCTTTAAACATAATTACATCCCAGTGCACTGTTTATTATTCATTGAGCCAAAAGCTCAAATCAATAAATTTCAAAAATGATCATCAGGGCAGATATTTGGAATTATTATTTCTCTTCAAAAATCTTTAAGGAATTCATCACTCCATTTCAATGAGAGCTAGTTTGGTGCTGAGCATGGCGTTGTTTACTATAGGTCTAGATATCAGAAAGTAGAAATAATCTAATAGAGCTTAAGATGTGGGGTCGGATTTTTTTTAGCTTGATCTTGCTTTGACCTACTTTTGCCTCTATCTTCTGATTGCGGCCTTCGCTTTTGATAAAAATTAGCACATAGTTCCTAATACTATCTTTGCACCGCCAAAAAAAGCAATTTCGAAAAAAACTATTTCTCTGCACTGTTTTCCTCACTTAAAGCGAAACCAAAAATACTTCATATTTCCCCAAATAATTGACCAATTATTTTCTCGATTGATTTATTGCGATCTAGTATATGGTAACAATGTATCCTGAAATTTGAAGAATCACTAAATACCCGGAAGCTACTCTACGTGAAAAGAACTGCACGATGCCTAGGCCTATAGTGAAGAACGCCATGGTGCTGAGCTATCGTAACATCCACCAGTCATGATTTGTATACTATTTTTTGTTTTTCGTTCTTCATAATCAGACCAATCGATAACTTTATGAAAAAAGTACCGATCATAAAGATCAGTGTTGTAACCTGAATACACTTTTTTTTTATAAGCAACGATTATATAAGCAACTAGGGCGCAGAATCGAAAAATGTTAAGCAACTTTTGAGGCTGACGAAAATTTGTAAGCAACAGTTCGAGTTCGAAAATTATATCTCTATTTAGCGTTGTGTCTGTGCGGTTTTAATTGACGTTCCTTTAAATGCAAGATTTTTCTATATTGCCTTAAGCAACTATTAAGCAGCTTCGAGCCTCAAAATGGTGAGAAAAATAAGCAACTTTTGGGGCTTGGCTGATCTCAAGTTGCTTATATAAAAAAAAGTGTACGCAGTGGCGGACCTGGCCCAATTTTTGAGTGTTATTTACCCCCAAGCTGTGAGAAAATCAACGAATTGAAGCACTGGAAACGCATGGAAACACATACTTCAGGCCTGTCAGTATAGCGCGAAGCGAGTCGATCACGCAAGATACGGAATTTCAACTTTTGGATTGCATAAAAGTACGCGAAAGTCCTTAGCGCGATCGTGTAACCGATCGCGTACATATTTCTTGCTGACAGGTCTCATACTTCAGGGCCTTTTATCTAGAGTGTTTGCTCTCATCTTGAAGCTAATTTAACAATTTTAAATACTATAAACCTAGTCTTAAACAATAAAAAAAGGCCAAAAATTGCTCTCGTCAAAGATTAGTATCTTCATGAATGTCTTCATAATCGAATAATTTGACACATTATATATCTTAACAATTAATAAGAAAAGGCTTTTTGAGGGTATTTTGAGGGTATTTTGAGGGTATTTTGAGGGTATTTTGAGGGTATTTTGAGGGTATTTTAAGGGTATTTTGAGGGTATTTTGAGGGCTTTTTGAGGGTATTTTAAGGGTATTTTGAGGGCTTTTTGAGGGTATTTTGAGGGTTTTTTGAGGACTTTTTAAGGGTATTTTGAGGGTATTTTGAGGGTATTTTGAGGGTGTTTTGAGGGTATTTTGAGGGTATTTTGAGAGTAAGTAAAAATATCCACCAGTGGCGGATATCGAATATCTTCAGTGTATTCATGAATACACTGATTTCAGAGCGAATTATTTCTTATTTGAGTAGAATAATAATGATGGAAGATATTTGGGTCACGAAATGAGCCTTCTGTAACACCAATCGTGAGTAAAATCATTTTTGAAGATACTCGCGTATATACAGTGGACTCTCAATTCCCCTGGACGTTCGAGTTATAGAGAGTCGACTGTATAAAGGAGGAAGTAGTGAGCATATTTTTCCCACCTTTACACTCGATATATGATATATTTTTTTCTCCATTATTTTTCATTTCAGAAAGGACTAAAAGTAAGGGGGGGGTTGTAAATCCCGATTGAGCCATTTAATCCGACAAAATAACGAAAAGTCGACAAAAACGACAAAAACGACATAACCCATCCTCACACACACCTTTAGCAACGCTTCTTGTCATGATTTTTATTCTATTAATTTTCCCTTTGCGTTTTCTTTTAGTTCTTAAACAAACGAAGCTGTAACTTTATATAGCAGGTGACAAACGAGAAAGTTTACAGTTCCGATAAAGAGAATCATTAACAAAGGTTTGTAGTTTTCCATCACAAAATAGACTAAAAGAAAGTTTATTCGTCTGCAAATAAGAGCAAGGAAACACTCTGTTAAGACTTGTTATTACTAAAGAGGGAACACTCTGTTAAGACTTGTTATTACTGAGGGGAAACTTTCTGTTGAGACTTATTATTTTTGAGGTAGGAACTCTCTGTTAAGACTTGCTATTCCCGAGGAGGAAACTCTCTGTTCAAAATGATGGAAACTCAAGATTACATCGTACTTATTGTACTATGTGTACTCATCTACATTGATGTTGTTTTTTACTTTCAACAATCGAATGATAACAGCATCGACGAATCGGGAAGCACGAAAGCGAGATACCCTCAAAACAACCTCGAGAATTATTTACCCATTCCGACAGTCGCCGCGTGCGTGACGGCGAATACGAAAAACGACAGTAAACGAAATAATGCGGCAGAGAATAAAAGTCGTACGCACGAAAGATCGTATTTTGAATACCGTCTTCGAAATTTTAAATCGTGAATATGTTAAGTGTACGCTGATCCTATTTCGGACAAATTTGAACCGAAATTCGTACTTAATTAAATTTACCGATTGATTGGCTGAAAATAAAAAATAAAAAATTTGATTGGTTATCTGAGAAATGTCACAATTTGCACTTCTCCCAAAATTCGAAATCACGAAAAAATATTGCAATTGACAGCCAATAAACCTCCGAAATTAAGTTTGAAAGGGTCTTTGGTGAGGAAATTGAAAGATTTGGGCAAAAAAAATAAAATTTCATTAGCACTCTCTTTACGTTGGCTCATTTGCTGCATGCTTTATGGCAAATGCAAATTATAAATTTGGGCCAAAATAAGTCATTTTCAATCAATCAATCAATCAATCGGTTAATTTTACCGTTAATTTGTAGACATGACAGCGTCCATTACATCTTCTATCTCACCTCATGCATAGGCATACGGGGCAAAACATTTATTTATTTTTTTGGGGGGGCGGCTTCAAAAATTATTTGAATTTACACGCATTTAGCTTTTCTTGATGGCTAAATTTTAAAACCTTACATTTATACTCTTTCCGAAAAACAAAATTGTGAGAGAACTGGGGGGGCTGTAGCCCCCCAGCCTCCCTGTCCCGTACGCCTATCATGGCATGTTTTCGTACATATTTCCTATTCTAATCAGTGGTGTAGCCAGCGTTAGTATGAAAGAAGGGTATAGTTGGAAGAAACAGGGGAGGGGAATGGTATATATGGATATTTGTGGCCTCGTATCATTGTTGCAGTCAAGGGGTAAATTGATCGATATTGTCTCGGACGAAAGTTTCGAAAGATTGCGAAAATATCGAAAGATTCCGATGTATTCCAAAAATGTCCAAAGATTTCGGAAGATTCTGAAAGATTCCATGAAAAGGTGGACGAGATTCTAAGGTCAATTTAATAATTTGGTTTACTGGGAGAATAATTATTAGATAACTGAATTCAAGAATTTATTTACCCTTCGGTCGGGGTAAACTTTAAAGTTCACTAGAATGTGATAAAATGCCCGTGAGTTTCCCCCTTCTATCTGGCTACACCACTGATTCGAATTGTTTAAAAATAGGGCTCGTATAAATCCGTCACATATTCTTAATTTAAGTGAGTAAAGCCGCGCAAAGGAAAATTTCAATGAAATTTAACGTGGATGGATGCATGTATGACTACACTCACTAAGCAATGAAAAATGAAAAAGAGTTAACTAACGATAGAAAAATGAAAAGGAACAATTATAATTATTTATTTAGTTTACATGGTAACATGTGTCAGATTTTTATAATTGATTCGTTAAAGATTACATCATCAAAAATCTGTTTTTAAAGGAATTTACATGCTTTTTAGTTTTGAGGGAACTTTAAAAACTGTGACACTTTTGAATGAGCCAATCATCGTTTTTGTTATGTAATTTTTAACCAATCAAATGACGCAGTTTTATATTTGTAAAACAATATTTGCAGGATCAAATGTTTTGTTTGCAGGATCAACAGAATATCATCTGTACAATCATATTTTGTGTTTATGGTTAATGGTTAATGGTTTGCACTTATGGACAGTCATGCACAAGCTCTTTACGTACTTATCGAGACGTAGTGTCTCGTCAACTACCAATTGACTACCCAGTTTTCCTCACATGGCATGGGTCGACCCGTCGAAATTGCCTAACGATAATTAATGTGTCCTCGCTAAGAGCCCGAGTTGAGTGCATTCTATTGCATCATTTGTAATGACACTCGCCTCTACCATCCGCTTCCCTCATCCAGTAAGTATCTCTCGACAACGATGCTTAACGTACATGAATGGAAGTGTGATAAAAGATGACAACCACTACGCGTTCAATGTTGTTCATTAGTTCATTAGTGTTCCTTAAGAGTGGAGGAGCTGGAGGCTGGGAACAGATAAGGGCATGGCCATCTCTAGATAAGGCCTGATATGTTGCCGTCAGATTTCGAGAACACAGAAACCACCAAAGATATATCCTTAATATTTGGAATAGTTTTTCCTAAATAAGATTGGATTTGAGGACACCATATCAATCTCAATATAAAAAAATAAAAATTGGGGAAATTTTTGCCCTACCCCAGTAAACGTTGAATCGGATTCAAATGACACCCAAATTAATTAATTAATCTTTTGTAGAAATATCGATAGTCATAAGGTCTATGAGCTGAAGGATTCTGAGAACAATAAGGGGTTACACCCCCCCATCCATATTTTCGAGACTCGTCGGTAAGACTCAACAATCTCGCCGGGAAAATTTTTAAAGCTTCTTTAGTCGGTAGCCTTAGCTCAAATTCAAATTACCAATCAAATAATTAAAAAAAAAATAGTCTGTTTTACAGGCTCAGATTCCATTTACGACGCTTAAAATGGCTGAAATGGCTGTTTTAGACGATCAAGAATTAAAATTTTCTTCGCCGCCCAACCATGGTGGGCGGCGGTATTTTTTACATTTTACAACCCCATTAATTTTGTTCTAGCTACGCCACTGCACACAGTGAATGAATTGTTTATAGGGGAACTTTAGTCATATTTGATATTTTGATAATTGACAGAGCTAATTGTAACTAGACGAACAAAAAAATCGCAGGTTAAAATCTAGTTCCGTTCTTTTTATAGACGCTCAAAGTTGCGATTTTTCGGTCTTTTTTTTTATGACGTCACTGGGTTCAAAAATACATTTTTTCTATTTTTTTTTCTATTTTTTTTGAACCTAGAATAATCACTCTTATTGATGAAACCAAGCAGATGTTAGAAGCGCACTTAATTGATTCAGGAAGCAAGAAGAACTAAGAAATCTTTAAAACAGCTTCCTTTATCTGTCTAGAGCCTATACACAGATTGACAAAGAGTAAAAATAAAAAAATATACAAAATTAAGAAAAAATGGTTTGACTACGAATGTAAAAGTCTAAAAAACACCGCTCGATTCAAGTATAAAAAGTGAACACTTGCAAATGTTAAAGAAAAGCGAATAGCTTAATTGATGTTGACCCACAACAATGGTTTAACTACTTTTCGAAACTTTACTCCAAACATAATAACCCCCAGAACACG
>JAUKPT010000826.1:0-17557 GCA_032273505.1 Nanomia bijuga
GCTTTTTGTGGCTTTTTGTGGCTTTTTGACTACTTTTGCGTTTTACTACTTACGACTTCTCGCATTGAAACTAATACATAGTTATCTTAAGTTGAATTGCCCGAATTTTCAAGAAATTTTAAATGACTAGAGGCTCCTCTGTCCTCCCAAGTTACTACGGATATGAATAATCTTCAACGTACAAAATCTCCTCTTGCACTAATGAAAAACGTATCTTTACTTTTATCTTTTAACACGAACTTTCTTCTACTTTTATAGATTGGAATAAAGACAGGAATGCACGAATGCATCAACTTGATTCGAAATGTTCAGACAGAAAGACAAAGTTGTTAAAATATAAAGACATATGCAATGAAGGTAAGGAAAACACAAAACCAAACGCTATCATTGAACTAAACGAACTAAATGAGAAACAACTCACTGATGAATTCGATTTAAATTTAAACAATGAAAACTGTAACGCTAAAACTGCTTACGGTAAATTTCATCGACTCAAAGAACCTGTCAGAGATATCCAGAGAGCTCTTGATGACATTGATGATGACATGTCACGCATCAAAAGAAGAATAAGTGAGGCAAAACAAAGCGTTTCGAAATCATTTGAGTTGGATGTGGATAATCCAGAAGACGACGAAGCAAAAAGTAAAACGCATCTTCCAACAATATTACCGCCTGCCATAACTCAAGCTGATGAAGAAATAAGTGTTCCAATTGCACCAGAAGTAGAAAAAGACAATAAGAAAGATAAAAAAGAGAGTAAAATTTTGAAAGAAATAGACAGTAATATAAACTTAGAAGATTCTAGACAGAAAATTGACGAGAATGTTTTAAAAATGCAATCAAACAACTCAATGCCAAAAAGCATTGATTTTCCTGCACCAAAAACAGAGATTAAAAGTAGTTCGATGGCTAGCCTTCAGGGACATGAAAACACTGACGGAAAAGAATCAAAAATTGATTTGGATAAAATGAATGTTTCTAATGAGACTGGTAATTACTATCTGAATAGTCTTGAATCAAATCAAACAAGTTCTTTTCAAAAAATTGAATTGCCGGAAAAGTCATCTTACCTCGATACTATAAAGAGCAATGATTTTGAAACAAGCTCTAGTTATGACGTTTTGAATGAAACTGACAATAAGATAAAGAGCATGAAAACTGATGAAGCGAGTGTTATTGAAGCACCCGTTGAAAAACTCTTGGACAAAAATTTTTTAAGTGTTCAACCAGATGGAAAAGAAATTGAACGGCCACGAGTTTCATTGAAGAAAAAGGATTCATACATCGAGAAGGAACCACTTGTAATCGATTTTGAAGGTATCACACATTCAATAACGAAAGATGCCGAATCATTGGATGAACAGGTAGAGAAATGTTTAAGAAGTAATGCTGACAAAGCTAAGAGTCCGAAAGTTTCAAAAAACCGCTTGAACAAATCAATGAACTGTATCGATGAATATTCGTCTGATGAGTACAGTGCAAACGCTCTCATCATTGATTTCAAATCAATCACTAAGAATGAGAAAAAAGATGAAACAAAGGATTATCTAAAGCATAAGGATAGAATAGATAATGAAAAATCGACTGATATTCAGAACGAGATCTCCATCAAATCTCCTAAACTGGACAAATATCAAGAACGCTTTAAGGGTTTTAATGACAGGATGAATAATTCCATGGATACGATCAATTATTACTCATCAGATAGCATAGGCAGTGATAAAAAACTGAATGAGAAAGAAAAAGCTTTCTATCTTGATATGTTTTTAAAAAGCAACGATATGGAAATCACACAATCCATACCTACGTATAGCGATACAGAATCAGTTGGAACTACGATCGTAAAAGCGGAAACGACCAAATCCTCACTGTATCTTGATGCAGAGATTAACAACTCGTCGGAAACGTATCGTTTGATCGATAAAAATTCATTCGATGAAACGATTAAAACACAAGAATTGGTAAATGACTTTGTAGATTATGCGAAGATTGAAGGAAAACCAACTGAACCGTTAAAATCAACAAATCTTATCGATGGTCATCAAATTAGTGATGAGATTGCAAACATCTTCATCCAACTTGTTGCAATTACAACATCACTTCCATATCAAACGAAAAACAACTTCAGTAATTTGATCCACCAATTCCTGTTTCATTTACAAAAGGATCTTGGTGACTCGAAGATCGCTTACGGTGAAGAAGAACTACAAAACCTCATTTACAAAGCAAAAGAAGATTTTTATCAATTACAAGAAGAAAGATTGTTCGACAACGAAAGCAAAGAAAAAAGAAGAAACGTTATGCATGAGAATATAAGTGAACTGAAGAGAGGTATCAAGAGGTTTGATGACAAGTTCGGTCGTCTACGACAACGCTTTCTACAATACAACATAGGAGACGAAGAGTTGTGCAGAATAGAAAAGATCGAAGAACTCAAAGTTATTTTCGATACATTTTCTTATGATTTTGACAGTTTCCATCAACATTTTGTTCGAAGTGTCAAGGATAGCATGAAAGATCATAGCTACACAGCTATCGAAAATCTAAAAACAGCATTCAATAAATTTGATGACGATTTCGAGCTAGCTCGAAGGAATTTCTTTAAACAACTTGAAAACGAGAACGATAGGTCATACTTGAATAACGTGTTTAACAAATTTGATCTCAGTTTTGAATGTGTTCGAGGAGATTTGATGGAAGACTTGAAGACAATCATAGATCGTCTTATGGAAGAGATGATTTTGCAAAAGAGTTTAAAGTCAGAAACAAGTAACAAAACATCTGTAAACAACGAATGGAATGACAATGACTTGTACAGCGATAAGAATAAACTATATGATGCTAAAGAAATCATCAGAAAATATTTCATAACGCCAAAAATTGAAGTGATCAAGAATTTGGAGGGTATGGGGTATGTTATCATATCTTCAGAAACTACAACCGTCGTGGACGAAGCCGAGATAGAATTAGCTCCTTTACAATTACCAGAGGAAGTGAAGCGAAG
This sequence comes from Nanomia bijuga, assembly GCA_032273505.1. Classification (NCBI taxonomy): domain Eukaryota; kingdom Metazoa; phylum Cnidaria; class Hydrozoa; order Siphonophorae; family Agalmatidae; genus Nanomia; species Nanomia bijuga. The sequence continues at coordinate 3,005 of JAUKPT010000826.1, forward strand.
TGATATCTCACTGCAATCAAAATCTATATCGGACACTATGGACAACTACCAAATCTTAGAAATTGAAGACAAATGTAAAGCTGACATTTACAATATACCTTTCTTAAACGAATGGGACAGTAAGACCGACTTAGTATCTCAAACAAGTAAACATCTTTTCGATGGCAATGTTGGATGGGAGAGTGTGCCGATTGATACCACGCCTAATGTTGAAGATGAAGAGGAAGAAGAAATAGAACACGAGATAACAATGAATGTTTCACTATCGAAAGATAATTCTAGTAGTTTGAAGAAACAATTAGGGAAGAGTTCTGATACGGAAGATGATTTGTTTCCAATATCAGACAAATCATATGAACTATATGGAAGGAATTTCGCAAATTATAAAGGTGGTTACACACCCGTCCCATATACACCATTATTGGAAGAAGACATTGTCTCTGGAGATGACAGGCCTTTAGAGAAAGCTGATCTTGAAATCAATCTTGTTTGTGGATCAACATCAGATGAAAGTATTTCATCTCCGAAAAATATACCAGGAGAATACGATCCTACAGAAAATAAAATCGATACCAGCAAGAGTCCAGTTAGGAAGCCAACAGATGAACACAACGAAGATTATGATGATATTTTTGAAGCTCTCAAAAAAAAATTCTTACAATGCTTAGAGGATGGGAAACGAGAAAAAAAGTCGTCTTTAGATTTCAGTAACATCAAGTATGATATTCTCAACGAACTTGAGTCGACATTTGGAAGACTAGATGAAGATTTTGACGAAATAAGACAGAGCTTCATCAATAGTTTAAGAAATGAACGAAATAGTTTCGATACATCCACGTTAGATCACATTGAAACCAACTTAAATAAATTTGATGATGATTTTGAAGATATTCGTCAAAAGTTCATCCGAAGTCTAAAAGATGATGACATTGATCGAAACGAATCTACTTTTACTGAGGAAGAAACAGGAATCAATCTTTTCGATGATAATATCGATGAATTACGTCACAAGTTTATGAATAGCATGAAAAGTGATGCAAATACCGAAGAATCAGAAAAAATGATTCTTAATGAACATGTATTTGAAATTGATGAACCGTATGAAGATGAGGAAGAAGTTAAGTCGCTAAAAGAAAAGAAAAATTCATTTAAGAAAGTAAAGAAAGGTAATTCATACAAAGAAAAAGAAGAAGGTCATGTCATGAAAAATGACAGGAAAGAATTCAAGATAAAAGAAGATATTATCAGTAGTGACACGGATGGGAATATAGAAAACCAAGAGGAAATGTCAATGGTTTCTCATTCGAACGATTTATCATGGTTGGATTTGAATACGTTGGGGCAATTTGGACCTGAGGAATTCAGTAACATAGACAGTAAATGTATATTACCATCTTGCAAAGAAATTGTCATCCTGCATGAGCCGAATGACATGCCACATTTCAAAAAACATTCCTATACTCCACAACACATCAAAGATTTACAAGAAAAAATGAATCGCGAAAAAGAGAAAAAAAAAAGTGTTGAAGATGATTATTCAAATGACTATCTTAAAAAACAAAAGAAAGGATCATCCAAAATAAGGACAAAAATCAAATCTAGAAGTAAATTCATGGCTGATGCTCATATTGTTACTGATGAGCCTAAACATATCGAAACATCAGGTCATGCCAATCAGTCTTGGTTAGATCTTAATACTGTTGGACAAATAGGACCAGAAGAAGAAATATGTAGCGATAATCAATTTGTCCTTCCATCTGGTAAAGAAGTCATCATACTTGGAAAAGGTAAGGATATTGAGGATACTGATCATGTTCCACTATCAACTGAAAGCAAATCACAAGAGTTCAAACGTTCTTTATCAGGGAGAAAAACATCAGATCGACGTTTGCAAAGAAATCCATCCGTAAAACGATCGAACTCAAAGAAAGTAGTAAAAGAAAAGAAGCAATCAAACGATATCGAAAACTCATATTTAGATACAAAATCAAACGCTTCGGAAAGTAGAGCTCATAGTATTACACCAATGAAAGATATATCTGATACTACAGTGTCACCGAATCATAGCAAAAGAAAAAATAGTAAAAACAGTCAAACTTCATCTCCCCTTCTGGATGCGTCATACAAATCAAAAGATGACAGAGAGTCTTTGAGTCGTAACACTTCTTTAAAAAGAGAGAAGAAAAATAACCTTTACCTTCATCCTGAAAATGAAATACAACATGAGGAATTGAGAGAAGATGCATCACAGCTTAAAGAAGAAACAAGCCGGAATGAAAGAATCGATTATTTTGAGCAAAACGACAACGAATTTGTGCATCAAAAATCCCCAACGCATGCTAGAAATCATCAGTCTAGAAGTCCTGCAAAGAAAGTCCTGAACGAGACATTTGAAGCTGACGTTATTGATGAAAATCAAATCAGCAAGTCGTTTGAGCCTTTTACAACCTCAACAAATTGCTTTGGAGAAGATGAGTCATTTGTCGAAAGTACTTCATCCGGAGGAGACGCCATCAAAGAAGATACAGTTATCAAGGATAACTCTTTAGAAAATAATGGAGGATTTTTAGACAGAGCAAAGAATTATATGAAAAGTATATTCCAGTTTAATTCAAGTTGTAGCGACGCAAGCGAGAAGGAAGAGATTGTGAACAAACTTGGAGTTTTAAAGGAACCTTTAGATAAGAAGAAAGTCAGTGACACTATGATTCGAGCTAAAGAAGAACAAAATCAATATAGAACGAACAAGCTTAAAATAAAGCATGCGCAGAACAATGACTCGATTAAAACTCGTCCCAAGAGAAACAAATCTTTCGTCGACATGGATGCAACTGATAATTTCATCGAAGATCTTTCTTCTCTCGTGACAGATGAGACTGAAACAAGTGAACTTGCAACAACTGGCGACTCTTCACTTGCCAATCTGAAAGCAAGAAGGCCTGGCCCAGAAGAACGTTACTCGACTGAAAACAATACAGGTTTGTTAAACAGTGAAATCCATATGATTGTTGAGCCATCTCAACTATCAGAGTTGGAAGAAATAGATGAAAAAATGGCAAATGATATAGGCTTTAATCATAAACCTAGTTATAAAGAAGTCGATGATGGCGGTGCAATCGATCTAGACGCCACTGAGAATCTGATTGATGACATATATCTTGCTACAGATGAACCAAGTGAGCCAACTACACAAATTACATGTACATCGTATAAAATAGAAGAACACTTTTTAAATGATAAACAGATTGTAGTTGACCAGAATATGTCGGATCGCTCCGAGCAAGAATGCGAGAAAAAAATTGAAAAAAGTGAAAAAAAACATAAAGAAGAAGATGAATTTACATTAAATAGAAAAGCAGATTTGAGAATACTTGAAGATAAGGCAATGGATAACAACATAGATTGCAGACTAACAATTAATGATCCATTCAAACTAAAACCAGAGAGGTTTAGAATAACTTCCGATTCGAGTGAAGGTGAAGTAAAGAACGAGAATGGAAGAAGTCAATTTAGTGATCTTCCAGCAATGGATGTGAAGATATCAAAACACATTGGTCCAGAAGAAATATCATCAGCTGATGATAAGTCACTCTTGGCCCTTGATAAAGAACTGATTATGAGAATTGATAACAATCAGATAAACAATAGAAAGCAACTATTCGATGATGAAAGAAAATCAAAGAAAGAAGATAATGCAAAGGTTGATGTCGATGAAGTTGATCGTACTGGAATGGTTGGGTTCAAGCATGGACCTGAAGAATATTTTTGCGAACAAAACATTATCGTTCCTACTGAAAATGTAGATATGAAGGTGGAAGAGGAAGAAAGAAGTCAGACACCAGAAGATTTTCAAAAAAGATCCCCGTTCGTCGAGAACTCTAAAGGAAAACAAGCTAGTCAAAACACATGTAAAGAAATTCAAATGGTTGCTGATCTTTCGAGCTTAGAAACAACTCACTTCCCACAAACTATAATTTCTTATAAAAATGACACCCTGTCAAACAAAGAACTTGGAGTCATTGATGAAATCATGGGCATGAAAAGACCAAAATGTGTTGTTCAAGCAGATGTTTGTCATAACATATTAGATCAATCCAAGATCACGAATGATGATGTCATGACAGATACAGAATCAATTGTGTTTGATGTGACCGTTGAAAAGGTTGCGAAGGAACCAAAAACCAACATATGGAATAATCACATGGACCAAAAGGATGATAAAAATACCATTTTGAGTCAATATCAGAAAATCGAAAACATCAAAGAAGATAAACTGGAAGAACTGAAAGCATTGCATTCAATAATGTATAGTGATAATGAACCGAGCTATAAGGAAAACAATACCCAATTCGACTTGATTAACCAACAAACCCTTGTAGAGGATATTGGATTAAACAATTTAGAAACATTACATTTAGACACGAATGGAGTAAAAACAGAATTGGACAAGAAACAAAGCAAATTAGTTTCACCATCAACTAAACAGAAGCAAAAAACACGTTTTGGTAAATCAGATAGTTTAACAGGTAAAAAGAAAAGTCCTGACGGAGGACCTGGTAAACAGTATACTCTCTTGAGACCACACAATAAGCGGAAGGAATGGAAACTGGATTTCGGAGGAAATTTAAGACCAGCGACAATAAAAGGAAAATGTAGCAAAAAAGAATTTGGTACTTTCGTTCTTGTTCAAGATTCCACAACATCTGTTAAGAAAATAAAAAAGGTTAAGAGAGAAAGTCAAATTAAAAGTAACACTAAGATCAAAAAGTTTGTTCCTTCTCAATATGTAATGCGAGAAAAAGAAAAAGAAAAAGAAAATAAATCACGCGCAATCAAAGTCATCAATTTGACGGTAGAAAAAGACAAAGAATTCAAGAGACTATCAAAAGCAATCAAGAAGAAATTAAGTGGTAAAAAAGATGATGAGAAATTTAGCACAAATGCAAGAAAAGTATCTGGCGTGCGAAAAGATAACTTGTCGAGTGAGAAAAGGTCATCGTTTAAAAAAGAAAAAAGCAAAGATTCACCTAAAAGAACTTTGGTATTACAAAATAAGAAAGATTTATTACAAATGGCATTGAAAGATGGACCGAAACAAAAACGTCTGTCTACAAATGAAAAGGAAATCACATCATCGTCAGAGGATATCAGCGCTCTTCCGCATGTGAAAAGGTTGGGATCAGATACAAACAAAAGGAAATCAATGGTTGGTAGCCATTTAAAAACTAAGAAAGATACAAAATCAAAGTCTTCAATGGCTACAGAAGCTGGTAAAAGAAAAAAACATAGCGAAGAAAATGAACCATCATTAAAAGGCAAACAGTCAGGTACCAAACCGACGTCAAAAACGACTGGTAAAGGCAAGCAAACTTCTTCACCAAAGAAACAAGAATATGACAGCACAGAGTATACTTACGAACATTTGGTGTATGATCAGCAATATTCTGAAAATGAAGATCATGGTAAAGACGTGAAACGATTGAATAATCTTTTAACGTCAAGCTTCAGATCAAGAGCTGCACATAAACTGTCTTTGCCATATTGTCGTAGCAGTGACGATAAGGACTGGTTAACTGAAGGTAGTATTAATGGTGATGAACTTGAGTACGAAATCGATTGGGAGCATTTGAAACGAGGTATTAGAGAACATGATTCATCATCGTCATACTTCACTGCTGAGGAAATTAGTAAACAATCATCATTAGAATCTGCATCAAGTAGTCCACGTGGGCAGGATTGTAACGAATTGTCTCCTTCAAGAAAGATATCGAATGAGAGTAACCGAAATGACGTCAATTGTCAAATATCAAATACTGATACACTTTTTGTAGCTGGTAACGTCGATTTCGAAATTCCATTATCAGAATCAAGGGGTGACGAAGAGAGCAATAATAAACGTGAAAACATCATCGATTTGAGATTTACCTGGGACGACCTTGGTGATATGAGGAATGATATGAGTAGCAACAAGAAGACTGACGATGAATACGATCAAGCTGTCAACGATAAAAGTTCATCGGATAAAGACTCTGGTATTACAAGTAGCGGCGAAGAGAATTCACGCGCACAGATTCCAGATAGTTACAAAATGAACTTTTTAGAAAGACCAATCTATAAACTTCAAAGTATTTCTGAAGAAGATAAACTAACTGATAGTGAAGAAAAAGAAACTGCAGACGAGTTATCTTCATCGGTTAAATATTTGAAAGGAAGGGGACAAAATCAGTCTGAGATGGAGAGAGAATCGCAAAACGATATATCTTTGTTCGATAGAAAGAGTACTAAAGATAAAGATTCGAGAAAAATTATGGAATTAGAACGAGATGCATTAAGTTTAGACAAAAATATACACGACCCAAGACTTTTTGATATTCCAAGTGAAATGGCATTGCCATACAACACAAATGAGAATTATTCAATTTTCTCTGTAGAAACATTTAATAACACTATCATTAATGAACAGGTATTCGTAGGGGAAGCTGATCCTTCAATGTACCCCTTCTTCTACAAAACCACTACAGATGTATCACAAAAAGAGTTTAAAGGTTATGATTACTTAGCAACAGACGAGTTCAAAGATGCACTTACACATATTGCAGACAGTTCAACTATGTACAAATCAGAAGTTAAAATATTGGAACCAGTTGTTGTGTCAGAGAAATTAAGTGAACAAGTATTCAAGAAGAACGATACGGAGGAAGATGTTTATCTTCAAGAGTTTGAGAGGCTTCGTGAGTTCGAAAGATTAGAAGAAGCGTTTCAAGAGGGAAAGAATTCATCGAATAACTCAACAGATGATAAAGGATTGATTCATATCACAACAAATCTAGACAGTGAAACTAATGAGAAAAGTGAGTCAATCGAAAATCTTGGAGATGAATTTTTCATTCGACAACCTATGACCCCAATAACGGAAGAAAGTGGGTCATCAATTGAAGATGGAAGAATTGATAGTAAACGATCTAGTAAATTTTCAATCCAGGAAAAGATCATTGAAAATGATTACGATGATGAAGCAAATAGACGCCAAGTTGATGTAGATGTTAAGCGTTTGCTATTCAAACCTAGTTTAGATTATGGATATGCAGATGTAGCACCATGTATCAAGGACGACACAAATGATGAAAGAACAATGTTGAAGACAAGTGAAATTAAACCTGATACAATAGCAAAAACAGATAAGGAATGTAGGCACGTTTCTATGGATGTAAAGATAAACAAGGCAAACGAAACTAAAAGCAATAAGAAATCTGTAGGTAAAGCAAATAAATCAGGAAAGAAACAGCTAAAGAGCACAGCAAAAGTTACTCAAAATAAAGAAAATGACAAAAAACAAGGTAAACAAGTGTCAACAAGTGTTAACAAACAAAGCAATTTGAAAGGAATTAGTCCGACTCAAGATAAGAAGACGAAAACAATAGTTTCAAAGAAAAAGAAACAAGAGCAAAAATCACCAAAGAGGAATTCAGTAGAAAAAAATGATGGGAAGAAATTACTTTTAACTGGAAAGATCAAACAAAAAAGGTCTTTGATAGAAAGAAAAGTTGAAAAACAAGCAATCATATCAAGTGAAAAAGTGTCAAAAGAAGTAAGTAAGATAGAGAGGAGTCATGGATTACCAAGTTCTGATCTAGATTTGATGCTTCCACTTGACTTTGATGAACAAGAAAATTCTATGAATGCCGACAATTTTGAACAACTGGATACATCAGGATTGGAAATAACGGTAACTGACATAACATCGTCGTCATCTTCTAAACAAAACAAAAGAGTAAACCAAACAGTAAGAAAAAAATCGTTTGAAAATAAAAAGAAGAAGGAAAAAGAAGTAAACAAGAAAGTTTTAAAAGTGATCAAATTATTTACCGAAGCTATCAACAAAAAAGAAATGACTGAAGGAACAGATGAATGTATTTCACAACAAATCATGAATTCAATTTTCAATGCAGCCAAACAATCGTCATATGTCGAGGATGAGAGCCAATCGGATCTTATGAAAACTTGGCATGAAAGTGTTATGAATATCGAGTCGCATCAAATAGAGTATCGTGATATTGCAACGCCCACGGTTGGAACTGCTGTCCAACAATACAAAGATTTGGATGCGAGTTTAGAGAAGAAAAATGAAAAGAAAATCACTAAAAGTAAAAACAAACCAAGAATCAAATCAAGTAAATTAAAACCCTCAAATCATCATATTGTTTTGAGCCCTCGAAAGTCTAAGAATTTAGACAATCAGAAAAACAAAAATGAAAAACAGAAAGAAAATAGATCCAAAATTGCACAAAGATACAACAACAAATTAAAAAGTCCAAATATCAAGTCAAGTGCTTTAACAAAACATACTGATGGAGCAACGCGACAGAAAACTGGCCAATCAACATCACCACGAAGAAAAATAAAAATTTCGAATTTATCTCGGAAACTTCTTAACGGATCGTACGTTTCTCCCTACCGTCAAGAATTGAAGAAACCGGTCTTATCATCTGATATTCATGTTGAAGATGAAGAAGACGATTACCAGGAAATTGAACTTGATGTGAAGATAAAAGTAACACAAAGAGATGAAAATGAAGACGATGAGTATATACCTCATCATGAACAACCAGGTAATTCACATGCTAAGAAACCCCAATCAAGACAAAGAGGAAATACATTCACAAATGGAAGTAAGGCAACCGTTCAAAGTAAAATACCAGTCATTGGATATGCTGATGTTAAAGATAGGAAAAAAAACTCATACGTCAATCCAAAAAATGTCAAGACTGAGAATCAACCAGCAGATGAGAAAACCCTTTTTAATAAAAAACGACAGGATGTATCAACAGTAGATGCTGCCCAAAAATTAAAAAGATCTTCCAGTGAACGATCAACGCACCAAAATGAAATCAAAGGAAATAAAAAGAAAGAGGAAAGAAGGCATAGTTCTTATCATTTTGTATCAACAGCAAAGCGATTCACTCCGGACAAAACAAGTTCTGAATGTAAACATCCGTTAGCTTGTAATAGGTCCTTTATAGATGTGGAAGAAAAAATCGTTACAAGATCATCTGATGTAGAGAAAAAGGAGAAACAATATGTAGCAAATCTAGGAGCTCGTGGACCTATCTTTCCTTATATCGGATACATCGAAAGAAAGGACCTTGGAATCACAACTGTAGATCATATGAAGAGTAACAATTCTGTTTCAAAGAGACGATGCATATACACGAATCCATCGATACAAACGACAATTGAATCGACAATGATCACATCATCCAAACCAAAGGTCGGTCAAAGTTGCTTGGAATCGAACCAAACAGATGCCGATTCGTCGTTTGCTATCATGAGCAGTAATACAGGGGATAATATGTTCTTGCACTGTCATGAACGGGAAACAAAGCGAGAGGACCACCATATTCATCTTGACACCAATACCAATTTTGTTGAGGAAAAGAGTAAATACACTCGTAAGGAGAGCAAAGATTTACATGAAACCCATAGTAAGATGAATAGACCAAGTTCTGTTGACATTTCGAAAAATCAAAATACAGCACCTAATTCTTTAGATAAGATGGAAAACTCATATGAAGAAAACTTGAATCTTTTAGGATCAGGGGTATCTGACAATGGAACGCCAAAGAAATCTATATCGAGTAAAATTTTCCACACTTTGCCTGCCAACACTGGTGGGGCAAATCTGTATGTGGAATCTCGTGGAGCTATCTTGCCTTACATTGGTCATATCGAGCGATTAGATAATGAGATGATTAAGTCCGAGGCAGGTGTGAAACCATCGAGACAGTCATCAGATAGTACAAACACAAGAGATAAAGAAGTATGTTCAACGACAGACTTGCTAGGAAAGAAGTCTAAGCCTTTATTATCCACATCGGAAGTGCCCACAGCAACCGTAAGGTCTTCGACGCCGAATAATGTCGCACTGGAGGTTAAGATTCCAATACCAGCAGAACTGTCATCGTCTATGGATCCATCAGATTCTCCAACTTTAACTTTTAACATTGATGTGAGTCTTGAAAACAGTAGTGATGAAGCTGAAAATCCAGCTGAGGAAGTGAAGAAAAGTTCTCCAAGTAAAGAAGGAAAAGAAAAAAATCAAGGAAATGATGGAATGAAGAACAAATGCAAAGGAAATAGCTCGAGAAATAGAAAACTTAAATTTGATCGAAAAGGAAATGTAGATGAAACTTACATATCTAAGGAGAAAACTTATGATAGTAAAAAATCAGGCACATTTCAATCAAAAAATCGACACAAACTGGATGAAACGAATATCAACATTGATGTAGAAGTTGATTGTACAAATATCCCTGCGTACAAGATAAATCAATCGAAAGAAATGAGAGGAGGTTTTTTCAGCGGCTCTCAAGTATCTCTTCCTGATTTACTATCAGAATCAGTAGAAAAAACACCACCAAACGTTAAGACTAGAAGTATTTATCCGTACAATCATTTTATCATGCAAAAACCTGCAGTAAGCAGACGTGGTTCGAGTGAGCAAGATTCTCAAGGGAAAAAGTTGCGAAAAAGTTGGCCTACAGACGGTGCTGGAAAACCGTTTCAAAATCATCGAAACGGCTCGTTCTCATTGTACGATTCTCAACCACAGAAGTCTGACCGAACGACGAAAACAGGGAAAACAAAAAGTGAAGAGAGAGTTTGCCTTGGTGGAGGACTTGTATTCAATGTGACGAAAAAACAAGCACATGTTACAAAGAAACAAGTTCAATCCCGTTTGCCGATGAAACATTTGACTGTTGTAACACGAGCAACTGAACCTAAGAAGACACCAGAACGTGTTTCAATACCTCCGAGATCAATTACTAAATATATCCCACGACACCAGGAGAATGCTGATGACAAAGGTTCTTGCAAAGGATCTCTAGCTCAACAAAAACAAGGTATAGTATCAAGCAATTCTTTTAACGATTCATCAGATAATTGCAAACATGATGAGTTAAAACTTGCCGAAAAAGTAAACGAGGAAAAAGTCAACAATCTAGTTTCTGATATCAAAGACGCTGGTGCTACAATCTCAGATATATTAGATGAGATGCAAGCATTGAAAATGTTTTTGAATGAAGAGGAAGAAAATGTTTGCATAAAAGAACCCTCCCAAGCGAGGAACAACTCTGAGCTTCATATGAAGACAAATCATAACTGGAGAAATGAAAGTGATAATAACTTGTGTCATATGTCACAAAGTAGCGAAAAAATGATGCAAGGGGATTGGATGTCATATCAATCAGATGGCATCAGCAGTTCTCGGCTACTTAATCATTCCAACGATCTTAACAATATGCATTTTCACGAATCACAGAAATCGCCTGATAGTAAAACAACGTCCGAAATCACCTCAACGTCTCAATCTTTTAAAGAAAAATTAAAAGAAGAACTAGCGAGAAGTATATCGGCTACTTTAGATGAAATTCACCCATATAGAAATATATTCAGTGAAGAATCTTCTTTAGTAGTAACGAGTAAAAATACAGAGCAAATTCCATCTATGGATGATACACTTCGGGAAATTCGCACATCGAATGAAGATGTCGAAAGCGATCTCATAGGCACAGCTATTCAAACATGTGAGGAAAGCTACCCAGACAGTTCACCTTCAAAAATTTGTTCAATTCGAGACTTCAGCACTATCAACAGTTTAACTATTAGCAGAACCATGCAAACCACATGTGTGTTAACAACTACTGCTGGAGTGTTGACAGTTCAAGGCTCTGTTGTTTCGAGTAAAGAAAAAAACTATCGACCTCCTCCAAAGTCATATGTAAGACCAATCATCTTTCCAAAAACGTTTAAATCAACACCATGTGAAAGAGCATTATCAGATCAATCACTTGATTCCGGATTACATGTCACAAATTCAATTGACGATTTCTCGCTGGTCACGTCAGAGCCTTCAAACAAGACACTACGGGAAAGCTTTGAGCAGCAAGAGCTCTCTTTAGGTATCATTGATGATAAAGGAAGGTTGAGGCGAAACAGTGAATTGATAAAACAGCTCAACAGTGAGCAATTAAAGTTAAGAATGTCTTTAAGCCCTAGCAATGTCAATATAAAAGAAACTGACGAAAATGATAACCAAACAAACAATTCACGTGTTCAGAATAATGAATATGGTATAGCAATAGGTACTTCTTCGGAAGTTTGTTTTCCATATACCAGCTCTGAAGATATAAAAACATTGGAAAATATACTATATACAGGTACATGTACCAGTAGAGACAATATAGAAATTAAAGATCATAATTTACACACTGCAGAAGCATACGAAGTCAACTGCATGGGGAGTCCTGTTACGTAAGAACTTTTCTTTTCTTTTTTTTAATGGATACCATTCATAACAATGACTACCAAAAAGACAATTTGCATTCATGATATTTTAATCTCTCTTATTAGGCCTATTCAGACAGAGCAGTTGATTAAATTTAATAAGACGAATTTAATTGGTCTGTTCGAATTCAGTAATTTAGATTGATTAAAGTCTAACGAAGTAAATTTTGAGGATATTTTCAAGGCCATTTTCCCATATTTCCCTTTGTATATATATTCTGAGAACAAGTGTCTTTGAAAAAGAAGAATTGTAGTTTAAGAATATATATTCAAATTTTTTACAATGAATCAGGTTCGGGGGAATTTTGAGCAATATGACTTTTTAACATTTATTGGAGTTATACACCGGGAAAATCAAGACAACGAAAAAAAAACACATCAGTGCGAAGATAAGACCAAAATCTAGGGAGTACCTTTCCCCGATTTTTTATTTTCTATTTTATTCATGAAAAACTGGAGCAAATGCACAACCGATTCGAGTGTTTTTTGATCTTGTATAAATCGCACATATTTTTGACAAGACAACAGCGTTTTGTCGCGAAATAAAAAGATAAATAAAAAAAAATCTCTTTTCCATTCTTCTCTAACCTCAATAAACCATTTTACATTTTAAATTTGTCAAACCGTAGATTTAATCAATTTAAAGGAAGGAGATGAGGCCATAAGATTATTTTAATGTAGTAAGAAGACAATTATCAATCAAGAGTAACCTCAGTACGAAATAGAAATTACAGTTAGGCATGGATATGCCATCTGTCCTAATAATCATTTTTTATTCTAGAAAAGAAAAGAACGCGCCAATGCCATGGCAGAAAAATAAGTCAAAAGCAAAGACTTCCCTAGAAAATATTTACAAACATCGACGTTAAAATGAATAAAAAAATAGTAAAAACTTACAAGTTACAATAAACAAACAAAACATCATAAGAATAAGATGGTTGGTCGTAACTAGGGAATGAGGACAGCAAGGAAAGCTTTAGTTGGTACTTAAACGTTTAGTGTCTTTTATGTAATTTATTTTTGCCTTGAGAATAGTTTTATATTCGTTCCGCGAAAGAAGACGATGGCCATAAAGGTAAATCGTTGTAGTGTTTATGATTTAGGTTTCTCGGTTCTAGTATTTGGATAACAGATGCTGCTAATAAACCTTGGTGAGCTACATGGAGAGGACAAATGAATAGAAAGTGTGGCGTGTTTTCCACTCCTGTTCCACAGTCACAATATTCATCAAGCGTGTCTGCAAAATTACGTTTTTTCTTGCGATATTTAAAAGCACTTAAACCGACCCTTAGTTGGAATATGTATTTCATTCATAAACGATCGCGAATATGACTTTTCCATCTGGAGGAAAAAGAGTATTTAGGTATGACTTCAGTTTCGTATAAGAAGACATTGATGGAAACAAAATTAATAAATGGTTCCAGTTCTTTATTGCATCAGGAAAAAAAGAGTTTACTATAATTGTTTGTTGCATTAAAACGAGCTGGATTATGGAGGACTGGAGGCAGAGTCTGAAAAAGGTGAAAAAGGTTCCTCAAAAATGGAGGCCTTATGCTGATTAACCATTCGGTTTGACAACAGATATTGATATGTGTGGTGCAAAAGGTTCCTCAAAACTTGGAAATATCGGTAATGAGCCGAAGTTGCTCGTGATCCCGGATCACAGGATCACACTTTTTTCAGATTATTTTATCGCAAAGATGCACTTTGAAAGATAAATAATAATTTAAAAAGTTAAAACTCTATTTAATCAGAAAATAATTAAGAAATTGCAATAATAATGTTACATAGTTTAAATTTGCTACTTCGTAGATATATTTGCATATCTTACTATTATAATATGTTCAGTATGGATGGCACGCAGATTTATATCAATACCTTAATCCTTCATAAAAAGGGTGTGAAATTTTGAGCAGTCAAATATGAAATTGGTCAGACCATGTCATGTTTATCACATCACTGTTAAGTAATTAGCCTTTTATCTACACACGTTTTGGAATGCAGATAATATTTAAATCTTAACAATAAAGGCATGCAATTAATGACTTTGAATTAAATAGAAAATCAGTCATAGCACTATTTACACTCTTCCTCCTCGAGAGTTTTATGAGTACTAATTGTAAAAATTCAACTCATCGAATTTACCTGCGTTAGACATCGGCCATATTGATAAATTTTTGTTATTAAAATAATATTATGTGAATTATA
>JAUKPT010000827.1:0-17556 GCA_032273505.1 Nanomia bijuga
TGTTTAATGCGCATGTGCGCGGAGCACGTGTTCGAATCGTTGATTGTTTTTACATGTTCTTTAATAAAATATTTAATGATGGTACCAACAAGAGGTGAAGTTAATGTCCACACTTATGTGCAGGGATCATCAGTATATGATTATACATCATGGTTTTTTCTTGTTCAATTTGTTCTATATGAAACCACTTCACCTTAAGTACTAGAAATTCAGCAGTACTATATTTCCCATTATCATGTTCAGACCCACTTATTAAAGAAGGTAATATTTCATAATATTGGTAATTTTCCTAAAAATATTGGATAATATCAGCACATCTCAAACCGTAATAAATAATTCTATCAAAATCATTGATTTTCTTTAGTTAGTTTTATTTTTTGTTTACTAGGCAAAAAAACTGGATCTTTTAAAAGTTGGATCCAAAATCATTTTTTTGTTTTTTTTGAACTGCTGAAGGATAGTACTAGCCTTATTCTGAGAAAGAAGCATACCTGAGAAGAAATTTTAGTTGGAAAATTTTTTTTGCAGAATATAATTTCGTGAATTTGGGTCTTGTTCATAAAATTGAATTCCGCGAAATGCACTCATATTATTTTGGAAAGTTCTGGTTCCTCCAAAATCCAGGAAAAAGGCTGAATATGGCATCATTTTAAGTTGTACCCAAGAGAGGAATTCTTTGCGAAAGAAAATTTTGCGGAATTTAATTCTGCAAATTTAGGCCTTTTCACGAAATTGGGCCTGTCCTCAAAAATTGTTATTTTTATCTTGTAAGTTCATGGAGCTTTTTGGTGGGTGGAAATTTGTCAGTCACGAAATTTATTGGATTAAAGGTGTATATGATTTTTTTGATTTGAATTTTTGATTTTTGGACTTTTGGGATAATTCATTAAAGTGTACAGTACATGATTTTTTTAAACTAATTTACTCTTAGATTAAAATAAAAGCCTCTGAAATTTGGTGCATATTCCGACCCTCATTCCCTGTTTCTCAAAACAAAGCTATTTTTGCAGGTCCTCTAAACGTCTAAAAATATTTCTTGATCACATTAAACTAATGGCTTGAACTACCACTGCTTGTATTTTTTTTTTTTTTTAAGAGTTACATTTTTTCCTTGTTACTCAAATTTTGATAGTTTGCTGAATTGGCCACTAGTCTGGAATCCAAGGGTACAATTGTTACCAATAAAAGTATGGTCGCTGATTTAACTTATCTCACAAACTTTAGTCATACAGGCACTTTGGAAGTATATCATTCGCTATAAAACAAGTATTGCCCAAAAGGTCTTATCAAAGTATGATTGCTCGAACACAATTAGCTGTGCTTGATTTTAAACCTGGTGTGGGATTGGCTCAAGCCCAAACTCGAAAAGGTGATAAGAAAAATAAATTACAGTTTTCAAAAGTCACCCAAAATTGGGTTGTGAAGAAAGTTGCATAACAAAAGGAAAAGGTATACTTGAGGGTGTTCCAAAAAATATTGCACCATCACAAAAGCCAGACAAAAAAGAATCAATAAATACATTCGAACGAGATTGGTTGTATGATATACATATTATGAACATTGAGACTCTACATATCTATATACATTGAACTCTCTTTATGATATAATAATATTGTAATATGTATGCATATTTTTGAAATTTACAGTTTACACCATATTCGAAAAATTAATGTCAGGAATAGTTTATGTACCTTGAACATTTCTTGATAAGGTTTGACATTCCCGAGAAAGCTCATTTTTTTCATTAAAAAGCAAATGTCCAGATCATTACAAAACCAGATTATTAGACATCATTAACAAAGGTAAAACATGTCATTTTCTTCACTAACTTTAGTTCGCTATCGGGCATACAATAAATACCTAGTTTTCTAAGATTTATAAATGTTCATGACTCGTTCTTCATCTTCAGCACTCTTCATAAAAGGAGTATACGCTTCTTGGTTAGCTTTTAAATATTCTCGTCTAATTTTCCAAACAGCACAAGAAGGAATAACTTTTCGCACCCCTTTTCCGAGATAGTTATGAACCCAGTAGGTGTATTGTTTGTAAGCAGCATAACGGTAAGCTCTAAATAAAATTCTAGATATTAAAGCGTATATATTACATGTAAATCTAATATAGTGATGTTTTATTTTAAATTATGTTTTCTCAAACTCAAATCGTCTTAAAGTGCTTTACAAAATTATTATTACTGTTTATAAAATATTTCCAGTAAAAAAGATTTTCACGTTTTTCATTACAATAAATACATGGAGATTTTTAGAATTGTTTTACCTGTTATCTAAGAACGACAGGCATGTTTTTAGTACTGGCTTCTTCAGACAAACTAAATCAAATCCCTCCGACTCTATTATACACTTTTGACCTACAATGAAATCACAAATCCAAAAAAAATAGTCTTGCCAAAATTCTCGCTATCGTGAGATTTACTGCATTTTGTTTTGTTTTTATTTAAACTTTATCAAAGTTTTAAATTCCTTCAAAAAGGTCCTCAGGGACTTCATTCGTGTCTTGACAACATAAACTCTCAGCATGTGTTTCCATAATATCGCATCGTCCACACTGACACCAATCTACATTTCCTATTAAGTCATCTAATTGTCTTGGCTTACACACATGCTCGTGATCATAAAGCGTAAGTCTTGTCATATCAGGTACAGATTCATCAGATCAGACGATGACGAATCAGACGAATCAGACAAATCAGACAATTTAGACATAAAATCAGTCATTTTTATTTTCACCCTTTTTTGATGTAAAATAAGGAATAAATAGTATGTTTTTTTTCTCTTAATATCAAGTCAGTTTCCTTTCTTATTGAATCACATGTCTCTTTTACTACTTTTTGTTTACTTATATGCTCACTTTCTGTATATTAGATATAAAGAAAATACACGTTTTTACTTTTAATATATACTTTTAAATCTCGCAAAACTAATCTTGTTTTACTTTTATTTTATTTGGTTCAGTTTAGTTATAAAATAAGAAATGTTTCTTTTTTTCATGTAACTCACAATCCCCTGTACATTTGATCTTTCTCTGATCTTTCTGAACGGAATGACGTCAAAGTATTTATTAGAACTCATTCTCCTAACAAAAGACGCATTCGTTCATTGAGTAGTTTTTCTTTAATAAGGAAGAGCTAAGGCGACGAAACAAAAAGTTATAAACACGTTTAAACTATGGAATATTTTGTAATATATGTTTACAAAATGATTTTTAGAAAACAATACGTAGGTAATTTTTTTCTTTCGTTCTTCTTTAAGAATTCCATTGCTAACGTTTGGACAAGAAACTTGCAATGCAGTAGATCGCACCCTTATCCATAAGTCGTCTTGCAATCGCTCCTGTTTCAATACATCATCCTTTACAGATAAGAGATACAGTGAAAAAACTTGTTACTATGAAGGTATGGGGATTCGTAGCTAATTGTGCTGTTACCAGTGTGGTTCATGTTGATGTAACTGATAGTTATAGCACTGATTCCATATTGCAAACCCTGACAAAATTTGTTACTTTAAGAGGATGTCCCGCAGAGAAAATTCCCGACGAGTGATCACAGATGAATGCAGCAGCTGAAGATTTAACAAAAGATTGGAATTGGAGTGTAGTAAGTAAATGGGCTAACAGCAATAAGATGAATTGGAAAGTTGTTCCTGCAGAAGGTCAGTATCAAAAAAGTCTTTGTGAAAGTTTTGCCAAGTCTGTGAACGATCAATAAAGCTTGTTATTGGAGAATCTATTTTAACCTTCTCTGAGTTCCAGCTTGCATTTTTTGAAATCACAAACATAAACTGAAACAGCCTATCAGCCTGGCTCAACTTTAGGTTAGTGGCCTTAAAACTTTAAGAACTGTTAACTTGCATAAAAGCAAGGGACTCTGCTTTCTTCCTTTCTTTTTTTATATTCTTCTTCGTCTACTCTATGAAAAGTAAACTTCTATTTTTCGATAAAATCTGTACATTTTAAGGCTTTACATCCCTAATTACTGCTCAAACCAGTCTAAGAATTAGATGGAATGTTGTCAAAACTGTTTTCTACCCATTTTAATCAAAAATAAGATTTAGAAGTGAGATGTCATTTTTGTTACAAAATTCAAAAATTTTGATTTACAGGCATGTTTGGGCATGTTCAGGCATATTCATGACGTCATCAAGTAAATATGTATATCCTCAAGATATTCAGATTTGAAAAAGCGACCAAAAAATCATCAATTTTTTCGAAGATTTTGTACCATAACACCTGAACCAGTTGAGATAAATTCACCAACTTTGGTACAAAAGTAGTTTATAATATACCTAACAATATTCAATTGTTAAAAAGCATAGATTAATGATAAAACAGCGTCAAACACACTTATTTGACACTTATTTTTCATTAAATTGTTTTAGACATGCAGTTTTTTGGAAGATGTTTAAAACATTAATACGGTGGCTCTCGAGTGCCACGGCAAAAACAAATAAAAACACGGCAAAAGTAAAATGGTCCACAGCAAAAGTAAAATGGTCTACGGCAAAAAGGAAATGTTCACGGCAAAAAGGAAATGTTCACTTGTCTAGATATTTTTGCGGATATATGATGCTAAGCCTAGTTTCCCGCGTTAAGCATGCGCTCTGATGGATAATAATTCTCTCCCTAGTCCTTTTTCTAATTAGGCGGGATTTCCGCATGCATATCGCTATTCACTGATACCACGTGCCTGGACTCACACGTGCAGCAGCAGGGACAGAGGAAGATGTTTTGTGGCAATTGTCGAGAATTTAGAGATGCTGGTGATATTTATTGCAGGAAATGCAGTTATGGTAATTTAAATTATTTTACATGGTTAATTACTTTTTTCATGCAACCTTTTTGTGTATCTTGCAAAGCAGTGAGATGATGAATTTGTCCATAAACATGATATTCCACCTATGGAATATACTTTTTATTTATACCAATGACCTGTCAGCAATCCTTGAGTATACTTGATATCTTTTGTATAACCCCAAATTGCTTTTTTGGTTTAATACCTGTCATGAATGTTCATGTTCATTTTTGTTTTAGCTCTTATCTCATCACCATCATTTCTTCAATCAAGTAAGTGAATTCTAGTTTTCACTCTCCTTATTTGATGCATATTTGCTACCCTACCAGTTTTTTTTATATTGTTAACGTTAGTGTAGAATTTTCCTGTAGGATCTTCCAAAGTAGACCAGGGTCTAAAGCTGAACGCAACAAAAAACAGTCTTCAAATTAAATACATATTTCTTTTTCATTTCCTGAAAGAGTTAAGTACAAGATGGGTTATCCTCTATTACTAAGGAGGATTCAGCCAAATCAAGAAATACAAATAGAAAAATTAATTATATCTAAAAGGTGATGAAAAGGCAAAGAAAGCAAAAATCAAAAGAATATTTTTACTAATTTAAGTGTAATGACCCTTATATTGTTAATACATAGGATATTACGGCTAGAGTAAATGTCCAGGAACCAATTGAAAATCCCAGCTGGGGCGAAATTTTCAATTTCGTTCCTGGACATTTTTACTAATATTTATCTCTTCAGCTTATTTATCATTTTTATCTTATTCCTTCAGGAAGTCCACCAAATCCAAATATACAGCCATCTACACCAGTGTCCGGTAAGTAAAATACTAATGCAAATCTTAATGTTCTTAGCAAGACTTTGAGTACTTCCAGTACATATTCTGCCCTTATTGACGAAAGTCGTAACCCACAATTTTGAAGAAATGAGATTTTAATACCGTTCGACTGGGTTCAAAGGACTTGGAAATGGCAAAAAATATGTTCTTTTTTCTACATTTCTCAATTTTGAAAATGGAAGAAAGGCGAATTTCACAACACAGCTTTTGCTCATAAAAAGGCGTAAGTGGCACATACTATTTGTCACTGACGCTGTTTTCTGACAAAAGCATAACCAAATTTACGCTTTTCTCTTTGTGTTTCCAATTCTGACAAAAATTCAACGTTTTATAGTGAAGACAAAGCATTGTTATTCTTTGAAGATAAAAACAATAACAAAAAGACGTGTAGATTTATTTTCAATTGGTGTAATAAGTTGGACAAAGTTGTATGAAGTTGTCATAACGTTTTAGTTTATAATTTATATTATTAAGGTTATTGTTTCGCTTGCAGTCCATTATGACTTATTTATTATCTTTCTAGATGGTTACATCCAGAATTTGTGGGATACACCTCAAATTATGAGATGATTTATGCGCCGACCAAATACTTATAATTTTCCCACAAAAAAACACAAAAACTAAATAAATTTTATTTTAATCAAGACTGCTAAATCAAAATTGGGTGATATATGGTCAATTTTGTCTGAAAATATGTAGGTGGCAAGCATTTTTTGCCTTTTCCTAAAATACTCAAGATTTGGTTTTTGTGGGTTATGCCTTTTTGTCAAATGAGGGCAGTAGTCTCCTTATGTTTATTCCAATCTGAAAAGAAAGTAATTAAACCAATATAACTTTATTAATAGGAACAACACCATTACAAAACAGTTTCACCTCAACATCAACACCAGGTCAGTTTTTTTACCTTTATTGTCACTATAATACTATTGTTTTAGGCTTTCTCAAGGACTGACCCTTGTCCCCTAGCTTTCCTGATTGCTGTCTATTGAGGTCTTTACTTTGCTATGCAGTTGCATTTCGTGGTAGAAAGTCATTTTGTGGCACATTTTAAGGAACAATGTTTCCCACAGAAAAATTTTATAGGGGTCTCTAACATTTCCCGATGGAAACATGTCAGGAAATTTAGAGAAATGATATTGAAATTTATTCAGTAAAACATCCAGTATCTTCTGTAAGAGCCTCATTACAGAGAGATTTTGGTTCTTGAATTTTGGTGCCCAAATTTTGTACTGTATAGAACCAAATAGCTTTTAAAATCATTGCAGCCACTATATTCTCTTATACATTTTCATTTATTTTTAACTTTATTGTATATAACATTTAATAGAAAGTTGAGTTCTCAATTTTATCATCAAATTTTTATATATACTCTAATTTTTTTTATCGAACATGATTTTTGTCAATTTGTTTTTATGTTCTGATATTCCAAGGTGGGTCCAAATAAGTTCATCCTGTTATTTTGTGGTTTTTAACAAAAAAAATGTTTCTTGCATGTGACATATCAAATAATGGCTCTGATGTTGGGTTTTGATATTATTGTTACTATTATTAGTATCATTACTATGTGATGAAAATAATACTCTTGTAGAAAAGGGACTTCTATAATTGCCCTAGTAAGTTGGTATATATATTTTTATTTAGGTAATCTGTTCAACCTTGGTCAGGGAAAACAGTATACTTTTTAGTCAAGGAGTCAGGGAGAATAGTATAATTTTGCTAGGTTAAGGTCAGGGAAAGTCAGGGAAATTTTTTCTGTGAAAGTGTATGAATCATGCATGGTAGAACATAATGATTTGATAATGATTTTTTTCATTTAGCCACTTTCAGAATCAAAACACTTTCATCATTCAGAGAAGATAAAGGTAAACAGTGGCATTTCAAGGCCAAATCTTCTAAGAAGAAAGAACCAGAAGCACTCGATGTTGTCATTACTATTGGGCTAAAGGAATGGCGAGATAACGAATTGAAAGTCAAAAGAGGAAGACGCATTTCACTTCGAGTTTCAACATCAGAGTCATACTACTCAATCTTGACGAAATCTGTACAAAAATGGAAAGAATATCATCATGATTGTTTTTTTCCCAACGAAACATATCAGTTGGTTTACATCACTGGCAAAGAAGCCATTTTTCTTCCTGGTACAACTGAACCTTTTTCTTTAAAGAGGTATCAACAAGAAATTGGAAAAGATTATAAGCGTATTGCGTTATACTTATGCACAGACAGTGACATGGAACATAATGAAAATTTCGAACAAAACTTTCTACCAGAAAGTACTTCTAGCAGTCCAACATGTCAGTTTCCAGATATTCCAGATGTTCCAGATGTTAGAGATTGGGATCTCTTATTTCCACCAGAAACAACAATTGAATCAGTATTATCTGCATTGCGTTCTAAAGTTGAGGATGATGGTCAGTTTTATTTCCTTATAAGGAGAGGGGCTGAATTGTCACGAATTCTTTCCATTTGGAAGCACACTTCACAGAGGACATCTGTATTAAAAACATTAAGGGTACATTTTAGTGGTGAACAGGGGATAGACTCAGGTGCATTAAGTCGAGAATTTCTGGCTGACGCTGTATCTAAAATTCAAGCTGACATGTTTTTTCAAGGTGTACCAAAAGATTCAATGTTGCATCTAAGTAACAAAGATTTTGAAATTTGTGGTCAAATAATTGCTACAAGCTTAGTTCAAGGGGGGCCTGCTCCTCATTGCCTTGATTTAAGTGCTTACAATCTTATGTTTAAAAGAGAGAATGACTTAGGGATCTTGGACATAAACAAGGACTTACCATCCAATGAAAAAATACAAATCAACAACTTACTTGAGGATCCCAACTCATATACAGAATTTATATTGGAACATGGATACACAGGGAGGATTTCTTCAGAAAATAACGATTTAATATTGAATACTTTAATGGCAAGTATTATTAGTCGGAGAATCATGTACTTAAAATCATTTTCCAAGGGTTTAGAAATTTTTGGATTGATGGAATCAGTGAAAAATCACAAAGATCTTTTCCAAAAACTTTTTGTTACAGAAAATGATCAAACTGTAGATTCAAACTATATTATGCGTATAATTACACCAATCTTATCTGCTGAAGGTTCTCAACGGAGAGTAAAGGAATTGCAATGTCTTGATTTTTTTCAAGATTTTCTTCTGGAGATTGAAAACAACCCAAGAAGCCAAGAAGTAGCCACAACCTCAGACAATGATGATTTTGCTTGTGCAAAGGTAAATATTACAACTCAGGGAGTCCTGGGCTGGCTAACTGGACAGAGACATAAGCCTTTTAACGGATCTTCCTTGTCAATTAACATGAAATTTGAACATGATTGTCTTTCCATCAGAGGACCCCACGAAGTATGTTATCCAAATATTTCATCGTGTGCTTCTGAGATAACATTGCCAGTGCTGCATATGAATAATTCAACTGTTTCTATTGAAATTTTAACAACTGCCTATTTCAATGGACAATCCTTTGGTAAAGCATGATTATAAACTTTGATGTGATCACTTTTTCTTTTTAAAAATATGTACTAACTTAGTTCTATTATAAGTAGTTGATATTTTTAGCTGTTTGAATACCTAGGATTAGAACCATGGTAATTTTTTGTTCTTAAATTTTTCACTTACTCTTTAAGGTGTTATGTTGGTAATATGTAGAAATGAAATAAAACTTATTTTGTTGTAGTTGTAGTATGTATCTATAAACATATATCTAGGGACCTAAAGTTGGTGTGGAATTAAAAGTTAAGATTTAAATCTTTGCTAAATTTCAATGTTGTCAATCCTAATTTATGGGGGACTTGTAATTTAAAGTTTAGCTGATGATATTTTGATAGTTTGATTTAAAAGTTATTCAAGGTATTTCAAAGGTTCTTAGTGTATGTTTACCACAATATTGTGAAATTTTATGTTTTAATATAATATAGTTAGGACATATTTATTCTATTTTGTGTTACAATTTTGTTTTGTTTGTTATACAATTTTTTCAGAGCATAAAATTTTCTATATCTGGTCCTTAAAAAATTTGAAACCTTTTTGTGAAATTTTTGGAAATTGTGCAGAATCTTAGTTAAAGAAGCCTGTTTGTTACATAAAAAACAGAAGATTTTATTTCAGAATTCCAACATTATTTTTTTTTCACTAACTTCCAAATTACTGGTGGTATGATTTAACAACTGATCCTCAATCAAGTTTTGTAATATTATTGCGTGTGATTGTTTTCTATCTTTTTACTATGAAATTATGCCATCTATGATTGTTAAAGAAGTTGCAAAGAATAAGTTCATGACTGAAATAGTCAGAATTTTTGAAATTTGTGTCTGGACCACCTGGAAAAGTCGTGCCAGCCATGTGAAGGCAAAGGCATGAATTCTTTAGAATAGAGATTTTTAAATGATTTTATGAATTCACACGCTGTTTCATTTTTTACACTAGTGTTTAATTTGTAAATCTTATAAAGTTTTAAAGTTTTGTTTTGAAGTTGTTAATATACATGTTTTTATATAGCTTGATAATTTATTTTTGATTAAGCTGGTTAAGCTATTTGTTCATATTCTGTTAATTTAGTTAGTTTTTAGTAGTGTCCATTTGAGTGTCCTAAAAAAGTAAGATTTGTTAGTTTTTATTCAAAATTTGAAAAAGAATTCCCCAGTTAACATTCAGATGAGTGTTGGTAGGGAGAGATAAGATAGCACATCAGAAACAATTTTTGTTCTATTTTGATATTTATAAAGTCTTAAAAGCACTATAGATAAGGCCAATCATGTCACTGACACCTTATTTTAAACAAACACAGGGTTACTAGTTTAATCTGGTCCTGATACTTTCACTAAATTTTACCCAAGCCTGATATTCGTATATTTCTTTGAAAAAGATTTTTACTCATAAAAATGTTTTGCTCAAAATTACGGGGCCATAGTTTGATATTTGTATTAGGTACATATATATACATTGTTGTAAACTTATTTATTCGAAAAAGAGTTTTATTTTAGTCATTTAAATTAATATCAAGATACTTATTATATGACGATCGTTTTTCGTTGTCTTCTCATTAAAGATCTCTTCCTTTGTTCTTGTCTTGTCTTTTTTTATCTGAGTATTTTGATGAAATACTTTTAAAACGTTTTTATGGGCACTTTTCCCACTGTTTTTTAGTAGTTTAAAAGAGGTGGAAGAAACACGTTCAAGAGAATTAATAAGAGAGTTGTTGTTACAGTGATGTAACGTTTTTGGTCCTTATGTGCGGCTTAAGCATGATAATGCTTAAATTTGGTCCCTCCTTTTTTATTAAAGTCTGGCTAATCTCAGTGGCCGAAAAGGAAGCCCGGACTTTGATAGAAAGTCAAATTTGGGCTGTAACTGATGCAACAAAAATATGACAGATGTCTTCTCTTTATTTTGATGTGAAAAGTATACCTAGAGTGTGATACAAATTTTTAGATCTGTTTTTGATATATTTTAGTCCAAATACAGTTGTATTACCTCAACAAATTGCATGCCCAAAATATCTCGTTTTTAGATTGTCCCGGACAGAACAAAAAAATGCAAAAAAATTTGATCACCTAATAACACAACTTTGTCCAGAAAAAAATGGTTCGCAAAATATTAGCGCAGCAGATCGTGCGAAAAAATTTGTGACGAAACTTAAGAGACATTACGTGCATAATAAAAAGGAAAAGACCAATTCGAGTTGAGAGAAGTGTGTCGAAGCGTGTAACTTGGTAAAAGTCAAAAAAATCCCTCCCCCCTTAAAAACACACTGCGAGCTAGAAAGATGAAATTTGGCACGGATGATAAATGTCTTCTAAACTTTTGATCGCCGTCAAAAAATTGGCGCTTCTCCATTGTCACTTCATATTTGACGACGATGTCATAAAAATCCGACATTTCTAAAATGACGATATCTTCGTTTCGACTTTATGTGTGCAGATGGTTGACCCCTCGCCGTAATTGGATTCGATAGATCTTGTAAGATAAGTACGAAAAAACGGTGGGGCTGTCATTTTTGGTGACGTCAGCATTTTTTGACGTCAATTTTAAAAATAAGGCCACGTGTCGTCACGTCCATCGTCGAATTTTTATCAAACTTGTTGTGTCAAAAAGGGTCATTCACATAGCAGTACGGGGGAGGGGGTTGGCAAAAATGCGTGCGATTGCTGGAAGGGCGCAAGTCAAAAAATAGTTAAATTTGGCCTTAATTTAAAAATCTTATTACTTCGAAAAAAATGGATTGGAGAATGAAAAATTAAAGAGATCTCTTTTCCGCGCTAAAATAGAAATTTTCAGTATCTTCCCTCAAGGTTGAGAGGGTCTATATTCAATTCAAAGTAATTACGCAAATGAGAGGTGTACGACTAAATGCGTACGTATGCGTATAAGGGGGCGGGAGTTCTTAAATAATTTCCTAAATAACAATGTTGAATTGTGTCGAAAAGTGTTGAATTTGGTCAAATTTTGTCAATTCATGTCGAATTTTGTTGAATATTATTGAAAAATGTCGTGGTCCAATCTGAATTTTTTACTTTCAACATTTCGACGTTCCATTAACTAAAACCTACTATAAAACAGGCCTGGACAAGACATTTTGCAAGAAATTAAGCCGAGGTCATTTTTGCCCCTAACTGGGCTAAAAAACCCCATGGGATTGGGTCATTTCCAGTCCGTTTCTTGTTGTTTCATTTTAGAATTTTACTCAACTATAATCAAATGCTCAATTTTAGGTCATTTGAATCAGTTAACAGTTCATTATTAACATTAAATCAAGGTTTCCGTATTTTAACAAAAAAGGGGTTGTGCGGGTGATGGTCCATTTTACTAGATATAATACATAGCAATTAAGCGGCGTCAAATTGATATTTTAAATCTCAATGAATTTATCTTTCAAACAAAAAAATTCGCAAGTCAATAGCATTTTTGTTAATTGTACTTTACATTTTTGGCCTTCACTTGATTTCTTACAAAATTAATTTTCCAGGCCTGTTTAGGCTCTGAGTCTAACCCTAAATCTACTTGGCTTTTTTGATAGTTAAAATAGAAAGTTCCAATCTTAATGCTGTTCTGTAAGTTCTACCCGTATCCTAAAAGTTTAATGATAAGTACAAATTTGCTCGTCCTAACTGATTGATTTAGAAACACTGGCGTACATGACAAGAATAGAACTCTTTAAACTTTGTTTATTACAGGTGCGTCTAGTTTATGTTGATATCAAGTTTACTGCGAATTTTGTAGGCCAAATATTGTTTCACTTCATTCAATAAAACCGTTAACTGCAACCTCAAGTATTTTTTCGTACATAGCTAAATCTTGTTCCCAATTTTCTGCGTCCCTTAAATTTAGTTCGGTTTGGACATACTTAAAATATTCCTGGTAGCTGTTATCCTCATTGTTTGTGATAATGTGCTCAAATGCATGATCAAGTTCATCAGTATCTATTATTTGTTTCAGGTTTCCCTCTCCGCCATGTATATGAGGAACACTGTAAAGGCTATTTGGTCTTCCTGCAACAGTGTCGTGACGAGATTTACGAATACGATGCGTATTCCAATTTATCTTGACAAAATTGAAATCATTTTGTAAAACATTTGAAAAACAATACCATAAGCACTCTTTGCTTTCTTCTCTTGACATGTCAATCACATTCTGAGATTCAAGATCTTTGAAGAAATTAATCCACCATGACGCCCGGCTTTTTTTTAAAAATGACCACCAGCTTTCAATTCTCTGATTTCTTGGAGAAGGTACAAAAGAATGAGCATCTTCGTTGTCTTTGAAGAAGCACTGAAATGAAGCTGCTAATAGATTTTCTGAGCCTAAGTCGGTAATGAGACGAACTGGACATCCGTTAAATTCACGTACACAGTGCAAATAGATAGAAGCAATTTTTATCAGGACTATTGTTTGATCGTAAAACTTCAAGCCAGAGTATTTTTCTGCTATAGCCATCGATTGCCCCGTGAACGGCAAATCCGAAAGGTTTAAGTTTGTCGTACCCATCGATATGCCATGCAAAATCTGGTCCTGGATTTGAATAAGCACGTCGCTTTAAACGATGTTTTCTTCTCAACATACACCCCTCTGGATCTAATTCTCTAAGAATGTTTCGAACATAATATTGGGGTACCCTTATTCCTTCTAATTGTAATGAGTGCCAAACAGAGCGATAGCCAGATGATGATCCTGGGCCATCAGTAATGCTTATAATTCGTTCTTTAGCCAAAGTTAGAATTTCATCGGAACTATTATCTCTAAAACGTTTGCTAAGACCATATTGTGATAAACGTCGGCATAATGTTCGTCGGGAAATTTTATGTTTGTGATGACTATCTAGAAGAGCTTGTATCTCTCTATAGTCATGCCCTTGTTCGAAATAAAACTTTATCATTTGCTCTTCGTCAAACTCCTCGTCGGTTTGAGGTGGTCCAGAAGTAGAGTTATTGTCCATAGAAGCATCTAGATCTTTAATGAGAAATAAAAAAGAATATTTAGGACTAACAGGGTGTGGGATCTCCTACTAGAAAGGAAATGACTAAGGCATTGATGTTTGAAAAGGATGTAGAAAAAAGTATCTTTTTTATCAAAGGTAAGCCAAAAAATTATCGATCTATATACTGTCGCTGAATGACATAATGTTTTCGAGATAATGAAAAACACAGATAGCTAATTTTCCTCTTAAGTTCATCTCCTTTTTTCTTTATTTTAAGAACTGGTCTGAGAGGTAAAAAGAAATAGTAATATGATTTAGATTTTATCAGAATAAAATAAAAATTGAGGGCTAATTATTCGTTCATCCTCTTTGCCTAAAAGATCCTGTTTTTTCGTGTATATTTAGACTGACTGACATCGATAACATTTGATTTCTATTGAAAAATGAACGACAAAACAAAGTGTATTCTCATATCATAGAAAAAGAAGAAGATACCGAAAGAACTTTGAATGAAAGTTTTTTTTAAATCACGTTTCATAGTTTGTCATAAAAGATGTAAACAATATAAAATCATATGCAAAATAAAATGGACAGTTTCTCGAGATTATGTGTTTTTTCTTCAATGGCAGTGGTAGTTTTACAAAGATAGTTGTTTTCCGTGTTTTTAATGCTCTAGTAGTGTAGTAAAGGCAAAATAAAGAAATAGTTTAAAGCAATGCAGGAATACCCTCCACTTATGAGTTAAATCTTTTTCTTAAAAACAACAAATGTACTACTTTTTCAGGAATCCATCTAAAAAACTTTAATTCTGTATAGTATTTTTTATTAAAACATATGCACTCCCTATATAACATTCTAAGCATCATGGCCATAAATTTTCTAGTTGCAACATTTATCTATTATTGAAATACTGAGCATTATCCACTATAGTGATTTTATAAGAAAAAGATTTGAACTTTCTTGGTAAGGAATAGATGATGTTGCCTAAAATTTCTAAATATCTTTCTGGCTAGCTATTTAATTTCACAACTTTAGGGACCTTAAATTGGCATCTAACAATAAGATTATAAGAAAGTAGATTTCGAAGACATGGCATCCAAACCATAACTTAGATACAAGGATAACTTTTCATCAACAGAATATGAAAAAAAAACAGAATTTTGTTATAATTGAAAAAGATAAAACAAAAATGAGCGTTCCAGACAAAAAATTGATTCAGATATGGAGGGTTTTTGCGATCCAACCTGTGACAACGGCACGAAAGAAAGGCACAGGTCACTGGTTGTTTGCAATCGTAAAGGATTTTGATTCGCTGCTACACCCTGTATGTTTTGTTGAACGTTCGATAGTTTATACTAGGGTGTCGAAGTCTGTGCAAGCACATAAGCAAAAAGGAAGAGGATATTTTCCACAGGAAACTATATTATAGCAAAGTTTTCAAAAACTCAATATGTGTTTTCGTAACTATATTGTCCATAACAGTATTACAATCACACACTAGATATTTATTTTGTCGCATATCATATCACATCACAATATCATATTTTCAATGCGAGTTAAAATTCAAAAGACCTGATTCCAGTTCAAAAAGAAAACAGTAGTAAGAAAATCAAATTACTTGCAATAGTTACATCTGAAACAGAAGTTATCCTCAGCATCAACAGTTACGAAACATCGCTCACATATCATCATTCATCTAGATGGATCCTATCTGGATCCCTTTTACAACGCCATTATTTCTGCCATGTTGTTTACACTAAACATCGTTAGGGTTATAACCCAATTTTCTTACTTTTTCTTAAAATTTTCTACAACTTTCTTACTTTTGCCGTGAAGATATTGCTTTTGCCGTGAAGATTTTGCTTTTGCCGTGAAGATTTTGCTTTTGCCGTGAAGATATTGCTTTTGCCGTGAAGATTTTGCTTTTGCCGTGAAGATTTTGATTTTGCCGTAAAGATTTTGCTTTTGCCGTGAAGATTTTGATTTTGCCGCGAACATTTTGATTTTGCCGTGAACATTTTACTTATGCCGTGGTAACTTTGCTTTTGCCGTCGCACTCGAGAGCCACCGTACGAAAGAGGGGCGCAAAAATCGCAAAAATCGCATTTCTCTCCCCGCCGAAAGTTACGTCCGATTTGGAATGATCTGCGATATCGGGCGATTTTATTTGTTTAATGTGTCCCGAGTGAGGTAACCTTGTAATGTGATGCAATATTGATGACCATGCAATGAAAGTTTTAAAGTGATGTTTTAGTTTTTGTAATCATTTTGTAAAATGGGTTTATTATTTTGATATTTAGGAGGTCTGTATGAATTGATGAACTTGTGATCTGCATCAATATTTCATCGCTAAAGTAAATTAAGTAAGTTGAATTCATTTCCACTTGTTTATTAATGATTCTTGCATTACATAATTAAGTTTATTTCAACCACTTTCAATGGCCGGATCAGCGCATAGAATGCGTCACAAGTCTTTATTGTTTTTTTGATGAAAATGATAGGGTAATGATATTGACACGTACATTTTACGTTAATTGACTAGGTACGTTTCCAGACAAAATTAAGAAATATGGGATTTTAAGCATGTTATTATGAGGGTATAGTAGTAGTAGATAATCAGTTTAGTTCACCGTTAGTTTAGTGCCATGTGCGTTCGAATAAGTGATAATAAATAGAAATATTTTAGAATTGGTTAAGATGGAATATTTCGAGGCTGGGGTACCTATATTTTTAAAAAGTTTATTACCTAGAGCATATAAATTTATGAATTTTCTTAATATTTGTTGCTTTAAGCATGTATATAATAGACAAGTTTTTTTTTATTCATTTTACGATTTATTATCTTTTAGGCCCTCTTATCTGTTCTGTCTATATTCAGTAGTTTCACCTTATCATTTAAGATTCAGATTCAGTACCAGTATTGAAGAATCAGATAGTTGGATGCTGTATAATTAAAAACTCAATTTGTTATTGTTGATCTTTTCCTTATTTTACTTTATATGAAGTTAGTAAGATAAAAATTTTCTTGGATCACTCAATGGTCTGTCATTGTTGGCCGAGCGTCTTTAGTTGACAGCGAAAAAAAGTTAGTCTGCAAAATGCGTAAAAATAAAAAAAAACCTAACAGATGTTTCGTATGGACAAGAGACAATTTGCAGACTGAATTTTTTAGTGGTCAACTTAAGATGCACGGTCAGCTATACTAGATTCTACGGAAGTTTCAGCTTATCTATTAAGATTCAGAGTCTGTACCAGTAAGTAAATGAGATAGACATGTGGAAATTGAAATCTGCAGTTGTTTTAACCCTATATCAGGTACTGTAGAATTTCCAAATGTTGACCCACGACCCAATATTGAAAGTAATCAAAAACGCGTCTGCAAAATTAAATTATTAAAACGAACATATCATCTTAAGTTGTTATCTGCACTAAAACAAATTTCAATTAAACTACTTATTACATATTACACTTTCGTCA
>JAUKPT010000828.1:0-17555 GCA_032273505.1 Nanomia bijuga
CTATTCCTAAAAGCCAGTGTTCAATATTTTTGATATTTGTTTTTATCTACCTTTTTAGTACTTGGAACAACTCGCTTGAAAAAGAGCAGTCAGCGCATGAACTGAAAAATTGGGGATGGAAAGAGTCGAGTTGGAGTTACAAGCCATTGTGGATGACTCTGGACATCAAAAGAATGTAAAGAGTTAAGAGTGTGATTGCAAAAAAAGGTGTACAGGTCGGTGTAAATGCTAGAAAGCCGACTTGCCATGTACAGAACTATGCCAATGTGGAGAAGACTGATTAGTTGTTGTAATTTAATCTGATTTAATACATATTTTGACTAGATTTTTGAATATACAGGGTGAATAAAAAAAACGAAACCCGTCTTTAAATGAGTATATCTTCGAGAAGAAAAATCGAACAAACTTTTCCTTTCAAAAGGAGACACTTTAATGAATCTATATTGAAAAAATAAAAAAAAATTCCATGCAAATAATTAACATTCCTGAAAAGCATGATTTTGAGATGAAATTGGTTTTGTCGCCATTTTACAAGATATAATAAAATCATTTTTTCTTGTTACTGGTATAGATTTGTAGCCCTTAATGTTGTGAATATTTAACTAAAGACCGCATGTGTTGGACACCTTTTCTTCTCGAGATATTGGCAAAATACTGCAAAAAAAAGGTGCAAGTGCTGATGAAAAATTCGAAAAATCAAACATGCTGTCATTTTGGGAGACAATTCGCTAAATTATTTTTATGAAATTGACTTAGATTTGTTGTCCTCAATGGTGTGAACATTTTCCAAAAAACCGCATGTCTTGGAAAGTTCTTGCTCTCGAGATAATTTGTCAAAAGTGCCGATTTTGGTCTAAAATTGAAAAAATAGTCCTTTCATATTTCGGTCTGCATCTGCAGAACAATGACGTGAAGAACTTGTTTTATTCAGTTGTTACTCGTAGCGTGATTGAAATTGTGATATTATATTATATTTCTTTTAAAAAGATATGGTGCCTTGTTTATTTAATCTTATCTCTTTTTCTTATTTCTCGACGACTGAATTTTAGGGCAAAACATTGATGATTTGTTTTTTAAATCCTTTAAATCACATGTACCTAAGTCATTACTCTTTCAGAGACGATAATTGAAAAAATCTAAGAACAATTTTAGAACACATTTTGAGACCTTTAATTGGTGGGTTGCGTATTTTCTACTCACCCTGAAAGTGTTTACACTAAAATGATCAAGCATATATGACATAGCTAAACATTTGATATAATTCTTTATCATGTATGGTTATTAAAGGCGAGGTATTGGAGATTTTGAATTTAACTTTATCAGTTCATCTTGTTGACCCTTTTGAAAAAACTAACCCACAGTGTTTGAATAGGGTTATAGATCAGCTTGAATTTTGGAACTTTCTCAGAAACCCAAGGATTGAGAAGTGTCAATACTATTTTCCTTAATTGTTATTATTCAAAAAAATCGCTGTTTTCAATACTTTGTCAATAAATAATTTTAAAGGATTTTAAAGATTAAATGAATTTAATCAAGTTTGTGTCATCATCTTTCATTTACATTAAGAGCCCAGTCATTATTGGGGTTTAACAAAGTTATCTAAAAAAATAAAAAATTGGCACAAAGTGCAGGTGAAAGTTTAGGTGAAGTTTTTATAAGAATTTATCACATACTATTCTAATATAAAGATACCTACCTGTTAGTATCATTTTGAAAGAATCAATCTTCAATAATGACCATATATATCTTTTTCTGTTTACACCTTTTCTTTTAGTAATATATTTGTAGAAATAAGAAAACTATGTAAGAAAATAAAAAGTATGTGAAAATATCCAATTTAAGGTAATTATAAAAGCCGTCAGATATTGCCGTCGGCCGAATGACTTGAAATAGACATATTTGTATATAAAACTTCCATTAATAATTAGTAATAAGCTATGAAAAACAGTATTTAAAGTGATTATCTTAATTACATGTTATTTAAAGCGTTACCATATAGGAAAATAATACTTATTTGGTAAATATATGTTTTAATTGTACACTTAATGCAGGAACTCAAAATGAAAATTGAGTGCTTGCAAGGAATAATTAATGAAAATAAATAAAAAATAAAAAAAGAAAACCAATACATAAACGAACGTTTTTGAAATTTGAAAACGAACATTACACAAGTATTTAATAGCTAGTCAAAAGTTATTTAAACAGGCAAAATATTTCGATTGGTAAAGTTTATTCTTCTGGGTACATATTATTTTAGTATCATTTTAACAATTTTTGACCTCTTGTACCCATAGTTAAAAAATTATTTCAAAATTCGTAATGGACAGTTTATATCTTTTAATTCGGTCTAACTGTTTATGATAGATGATTCTATTAAGTAGTGGTGGATCATGTCCTTTTTCTGAGTATCTTCAAAAATGATTTCACTCAAGATTGGTCTAATTTTAGGACTCTTTTATGTTCTGTTATTTTAATTACTCTTAAATAAAATATTTGCTCTAAAATGAGTGTATTCATGAATACACTGAATACACTCACGATCCGCCACTGGATTTTAGTAAGAACATTTTTTAAAGACTACATGGGAAAGGAAATGAGCTCATATAACTCAAATCCAATATATAATGAATAATAGGATATAGATTAACCCATTTAACACGCCGACCTCTCAAAATTATTTTCACCTAAATGACCTTTTATTGTCACTTTTATTACTTATTTTAATTGGCTAACTAAAGAGGGACTGCCCTTTAATAGAAGAAGACAAAAACTTTTCATTAAATATCATAATTTCCATTAACTTCTAACCTCTTCTTAAATTGAGCCCAATTAACACCATTCTTATTTCGCTAAAGTAATATTAAAATCTCGAGTAAAACCACAATTAATGTTAATTACCTTAAACGAAAAAATTCTTTGTAAAAGTAGAATCGAAGCATGTTATGAGAAATCTTAAAAGGATCTTATATGAAACAATCGGCTCAAAGGTGAAGAAGGCAGGCCGAAAAGAAACAACGAGAATCTAAAATTAATTAATTTTATATTTCTTTTCAAATATTATTATAGTGTTAAATTTAAAAACTATTTCTATGAAGGTCAAACCGATTATTTGTGTCATTTAAAACGTTTGATAAGTTTCCCGTTAGCGGACGTGGAGTGTGATTTCGTATTAATAATATTTCATGAAATGAGAGTTTTGACAGCAGAAGAATTTTGAGGGTTTGAGATATGTTTTGATAATCACGCTGATTAATCAGTGGTAATTAAGGTTAAAAGTACTTGAGGCCAAACTGAAGGTCGTTGCCAGATACGTCTTTGGGCAACGTTCTTTTACATTCTTGTTACAATATCACAAAGCAAATAAGACAATTTTCTTCAGATAAGAAGTAGAAGGATCTTGAGCTTCATGCCTCTTTCTTGGAATTTTCGAGTGTAAGATTGTTTTCAAATTTCAAAACTAAGCAATTAACTACCTGTTCATCAAAAGAGTGAATATAGCCGCACGCTTATGGTTAGTTAATAAAACTGATATCATATCAGCTTCGTTACGTATGAGATTCATTATCATGTCAAATGTATTGTTTTGATTGGCGCTTACTGCGTCAAAACAAATATGATACGTCATAAATGATGAGATACGAAAGAGATAAGATACTTGTTTTATTTCTATAAGCATAAACAATGGGTCTATTGCTCTTGGACAAAATAATTGGTCCCAGATTCATTTAAAACTTGTTTATTTAAATGAAATGTGAAGGAAAAGATTATTTTTAGTCATGTTAATGATGAGTTTCCACAAATCATTGATTTCAAATCGTTCAATATATCTACACGTTACACAGCCAGTTTCTGTAGACTAAAATCAGATGACACTTTTGGTGATATATTTTGAGAAGTCCTTGAATATCAGTTCTGAAACTGTGTTTTCCAAACTTTTGTAAGGGCCCCAGTCGACGAAATGTATTTTTTATTCTGCGATGAGCCTATTCAAAAGAAAATTTAGTATAAACAATATGTATATATATAAAGTCGTTTTTTATCTGCGATGACTGCATCGCATGCTATCTGCTACCGGGGTAAGGGTTAAGGTGAGGATAAGAAGGATAAAAACGACGTCACACTGTCAACATTTGATTTTTGATTGAAAAAAAACAATTTGTAGCTTAAAGAAATCCATAAAAAAGAAAATGTTTTTTGTATAAACCAAGTAATTTCCTCCTAAACCATTAAACGATGGCGCCAAGGGGTACGTAAACGTGTAATCAGGTGTAATTGTCACAGCAAAATAGGAAGCTGTTTATTTTGTCAGGCTGAAGATATTATTTGCAAAAGATTTTACAAATTTATAGAAACTGTTATAGTCTTTTTCACTTAAGTCTATGTTCAGGGCTTTATCTTAGAGCATATATAATAATTTTATCAGAAATCATGATAGACGACTTGTAAAAAAGGCTTGTATAAATAATCCTAAAATAATCAAACTGTCTCTTGTTCCAATTAGCACCAAATATCTAAAGATCATATCTCACATCATACAGGAGTTGGACTTTATTATCAATGTATCTTGTTATGTCGGAATTGTATCCGATCTTTGAAGAGAAATAATATATTCCTTAAAAACCTATTATAGTCCCGAATCATAATTATCTCACATAAGAGGGAATTGATATCAAGTGCATGAGTTATTGAACCTCAAAGCGATTAAAGAACTTTGCTTGTAACAATATCTTAGTCGAAATGTCTAATGTGAACAGTAATTAGTAACAATATACGTTGAGCCTGGTAAAAAAGTAATCTTCCTGGTCGTATTGAAATGCTATGTTTACCATGCTTCATCAAGCTGGTTATTTGAATGTGCTCATACATTGAGCATTATCAACATCGTTTAAAGTTACTTCTTTCAAATTATATCACCCAAAATAATTGAATTATATCAGCCATCAATATTTTTCTCACACCATAAACAACCTTCTTGGTCAATTTCTCCATTAAATAAAAATGAAGTAGATGAAGATGAGTAGAAAATCATTCACAAAGATTCAATTTATTATTGTCTATTGTTTTCTAGTCATCAGATTCTTCTTTTCTCTTGAGGCTGGGAAAATGAAATGTTTTTTCTATTTTTGAAAATCAAAAATATGAAGTTTTTGAATGAAATCTGGAATTTAAAATAATAAAGTTGTATGATACAGGGTGTTTCATTTTACTTCAAAATCTTGAATCATTATAGAATCTGAATAAAATCGATCCAATTATGAAATTGCCCAGACGATACTGCCATGTTGAGAAATGGCTATTCATTTAAATGGATCGTCTATTTTGCAAGGGTAAATCTTTTGGCCAAAATGGAATTCAACAAAATCATAGAACAGGGAAGAAATAAGCAATTTTTACTGATTTCTATTACAGGGAATAAATTGGAAAATGGTATGGGGAAGAAAAACGGAATTTTGGCCAAAATATTTGCCTTGCTATTTTGGTTTTAGATAAAGATATAGAAAAAAAAGTATTTATTAGAATTAGTGGTATTGATTAAGTGTTTGTGATAGCATGAAATAATTAAATAGGTTAATTGCCGTTCATCCAGATCATCTCACTTAAACATTTGACACAAAATTTTATGTTATTTATACAGTAAACTGTTTAAGAAGTTAATTATACGAATACAGTTTAATGTTTGTCACATTTCTTTTGTACCCTACAAACATTTTAATATTCTTCCGTTATCACGTAATTACAAATCACCGGTCCTACGGAAAGATTGTTTGTTATTCTTTTAAACGTCGGACTGTGTTTAATCGACTTTATTTGGTATTTAATATGATTACAAAGCTAATTAACATCCTAAATTGAAATCCTAAAGAACATTTTTATGTTTTCCTAATCAATTTCCTATGCAATTATCAGAGTGTTATTCTAATGTGCAGAAAATGTTAAAGATTTTTTTAATGTTTGTTTGAATTATGATCAAATAGTTATTTGATTTTGTTACACGTGGTGTTATATTGGATGAAGAGAGCGACTATTACATATAGCATATTTTTAGAATAGTGAAACATTCTGTAACTTTTTGCGATGGAATGGTCAATTCTTATCGAATTTTGCTGATTTTTTAAATTCACCAAATTAAAGCAGGAAAATGGGGTATAAATTAAGGAAAATAAAGTTTCAAGAAAATGCAAGTCGCTAAAGATGAACTTGAGGACAATAGAAAGTAAATATCTGGACTTCTTAAATCCTGGTCGACCGATTGGTGTACTGATCGTGACCGTAGCTCTTTTATTTTGTGACCAGTCATAAGGTCTTTGCTCAATTTTTGTATCATTATTACAAGGTGGTTTCTCCATTCTTTCTTTGTCTAAGTAAAAATTGCTGATTACTTTCTTTTCAAAGACCAGAAGGAAACCCGTCATGGGTACCCAGAGATATCGACTCTGCCGTCTTAACTGCAAACAAAGCTGAAATAGACTATAAATTCAGATTTAGAATTCAATAAAATCCATTTTGTTGCTTGTTAAAAATCAGCTTGAGAAAACTAGCTTCATCAAAGTACAAAGAAATAGTTATTTCTCTTCATGCGTCATTGTAAAATCTGGGGATTCTGCCAAAAATTTTAATAATAAGGTGGTATAATATTTTATAAAATATTGATGAAGGAATGCCTTAAAAAACTTCCAACCGGATTTTAACTTATCAATAGAAAGTGCCACAATCCCCCATACACAATACACTTATCACCAATAAGAGAAAAGTACCTTTAATATCAATTAAGGATAAAAAGAATAAAATGAGTAAAGAAAAAATACCTATTATAAAAAAGCTGTACTGGCAAGTTCCTAAGCTTATTAAGAAATAATAATTTACTTTCGATATAAAAATAATACAAGCTCCTTTAATCTAAAGTGTACTATCTTGATAAAATGAAATTTCATTTAAGAGCAGTTTAAATTGAAATTATATGAAAATTAAGACTTAAAAGAAAAAGAACCAGTCATATTGAGGTAAGCAAATTACAAATAATTATCTAGTTTAAACAAAAATAAAAATAAAGGATATGCGAGGATAATGAATGGAAAAAAGGAAGAAGATTTTGGTACATTAAAAGGGATTTTAAGAGAAAATGAAGTAAAATCTTAGGTTATGTATCCAATTTTGAGGAAATATCCTCAACTTTGCTACGACTGTTTTTTTTTAGGGTTTTTAAAATATTTTCCGGGCGTTTGAAGAAAATAAGTTAAATTGTATTTTTCTAACCACAAGTTTTTTAAACATGTTTAGAGTATGTATAATAAACGACAGGGCTTGGCCAGGGATAGCGAAGAAGGGTGGGGATATTTTCCCACCTCATACTGGAGTTTTGATTTTTTCTTTCTCCAATTCTTGTCATGTTGTTAAAACTTTTTCTTGGCCACAGGTCATTTTGACCCCCCCAGTCGTAGTAGGGTTAATTAAAAGGAGACATATCTTTTAGATAAACATTTCCACTAAAACGATCATTAGATTACAAAGTTTGGCAATTGCCATTGCATTTATACATACAGGGGCGGAGTGGCGGCGAAAACTTTACCGGTCCAAAATAATCTAGGGCGGCAAAAATGCGTAATTTATGGAAAAACCGGCGTACCATGATTTTGAGTTCAGTCAAAAAATCAAACTTTCGATGGGATAATTTTAGCCTATGAAATGGCAAATTAACCGATAATTTGTCGACATTTATATAAGAAAATACCAAATCATTTCAGAGAAAATGTCAATAATTTGTTTCTTGCTCTTCAGAATGTTCTTCAATGTTCTTTAAAATGTTCTTATTGTATTTACAATGGTTTTAACTAGACATTGTGGTAAAGGAAAGGTTTCCGTGTGACATTTTCGTGTTTAAAAAGAAGAATCACGGAAAGATCATGGAAAGCAGGAAAGAATGACACCTATTTAGTCCAACTAGTATACAAGTTCATCATGGTAAGGTCTACCACTCCAGCGTGAGTTTGGACTTTCTTAAATGTGTTTTATAAACAGATACAGTACATAATATATAATTCTCCCATACAAACAATAACTGATCTATCAAACCTTAAACCTTAAACCTTAAACCATACTGTATTCCACCAAACAGATTTGAAATCACATGCATCATTCTGATGGCTTAGTGAGCAACAACTAACAACACAGTATGTCTTTATACATGTTTTCCGAACAGACTTGTCATTGCAACTAGCTACGATATCTTCATAGCAAGGTAAAGAAAAACATAATGGTGTGAATCATCAGATATGAATACCAATTTTACCATTTCGAATCCTGTTTTCAACTTTTCCCAAAGCTTCTTGTGTTTTTACCTTTCCTACAGTGTTCCTATGAGTGGGTACTTGCAAAATACACATAGTTGACAGAACCTCTCAAAAACAAATTTTGCACAAATAAACTGGCAAATATAAGGAAGAACTCTTCCAATCAATACGGGAAATCATGATTCAATCAAGATTGACTGTCAAATGGTTTGGAATAAATGTTTTCACTAAGATTGACAGTACTTCTTAACAAAGGGAAACAGATTCTTGATAAGTTTCAGAAAACGTCTGTATGCATGATTTCATCATATCAGATACTTGTTGGTTTTCTTTTCGTTTTATCTGGTAGACATATTACAAACTGAATTAAATTTTTATGCAACAAAAAATGTTTTATCGCAAATAGAATAAAATATTGACTACCAGACGTGACCTAGTAAAAGAAATCTGATGAAAAAAATAAGTGGCAGGATAGTTTGAAAATCACTCTCTCTCTCTCTAACACTTGAAACAAAAGTCTCAAAAAAACTCCAGAAACTCTGAAAATATTTGGTAGGAATAGTATTAAATAATGTCTCTAGTCAAGTCATAGACTAGAGAAACGTGTTTTTATGACTATGGTCAAGTGGACAAGTACAAGTGTCTCTAGCAATAATTGGATACCAAGCCAGTAAAACTTTGGATTGTTTTCAGTTAAGGGTTCCATTTTTTGTAAGGACCGTCATCCTTTCTGACCATTTGACTATTGGTGGATTTATATGTTAAAATGATAAAAGACTTTAGCTCTAATTATCTCACTAGATTATCTCACTAGATGAGTTAGTTAAGCTAGCCAGATGCAGCTTAAATCAATTTTAAACTTATTCTTATCTTCTGCTGCATTTATTTTAATCAAGAGTAGCGTGTATCATCAAAATAATTAGTGGATCAACATTAGAGTTCTTGGTACTGAGAATCACTTTTGAAAAAAAAACACCTAAGAAAAACATGAATGTGTAAGAGAATAATTGACATACATTATGATCGAATTAAATATCACGAACAAAAGTTCAAAACGAATCATAAAGACTTAAACATTGCAAGATATCATGAACAATTCTTTTACACGTCGAAAAAGTATCTTATTAGATTACATAATTTGCTTGAAAACGATTATTCTTTGATATTTGATAAAAAAAATTAAATTTTCAATAAGCACATCAGTTTGTAGAAATTAAATCTGGAGAACTATATCCTATATCAATGATCATCCAACAGGTTTCTTATCATTGTCATTTCTACGAGATTTTTCTTATTCGACAGAAATTTGATAATGAAAAGTTTCTATAAAGAATCCTCCAAGAAGAATTAAGGGTGAATTTTATGGTAATTTTCCTTCTAAATTTCAGACAACTATTTCAATTTATAACGCCATATTTTCTCTTGTATTCTCCTTTATCAAAAGTAATATTTTTGTATAATGTAGTAAAGAGTCACAAGTGACCACCTTGCAATAAGAAGGATAAAGACAATATTAAAGGATACAACAATACATTATATACCCCGAGTCGTGAAAGCAAAAGAAAAAGCATAATGGATAATAAATTGAATGATACTGTAATGAACTACAAACGAAAATCTGAATATAATATTCTGTT
The DNA here is from genome assembly GCA_032273505.1 of Nanomia bijuga. Classification (NCBI taxonomy): domain Eukaryota; kingdom Metazoa; phylum Cnidaria; class Hydrozoa; order Siphonophorae; family Agalmatidae; genus Nanomia; species Nanomia bijuga. The sequence continues at coordinate 9,926 of JAUKPT010000828.1, forward strand.
CTTGGTCCCCGTTGTGAAACCATTAAATAATGATGCATTTTCAGACAGTCGGGCTAAGCAAATTCAGGGACAATCCATAAGCAAGTTTCAGGAACCACAAAACAAAGAAAAAAATATAAATGTAAATCTTAACATATAAGTTTTTTTAAATCTTTGCATTTGTCTAAAATTGTTCGATGGAACAATTGAACCAAAATCGCAGATAACTTAGAACGTAGAACAAAATATATTTGACATTTTTTGTATTTTGCAATAATTGATGATTGCGAGGGAAATGTTTTTATTTTTCTGTTTTTAAACTATACATTGACAACGCATCTTTAAATCACTAAATAATAACAAAAGAAATACCTCTGTAAAAATGATGAACCTTCCTCCCTTACTAATTTGATCTTGAATCATTATCTGACCAGTTGTATAGCAGTAGAACTAATATTTTTTTTAATGAATAACTTGAAATATTCGTTTGAATAATTTATTAAAGTTTTAAGTCCTCCAAAAAAAATGCTAAAATCACGTTTTTGATAGTTTTAATAATTAATAATGTAGTGAAATTTGAGGAACAAAGATTATTTGATAAACAAAAGGTTCAGGAAACTTCTTGGAAGAATTAGTCCAAAATCCGATCTTCATGAAAGATAATTTCATCGAAGTCCCTGTCTCTTACATGCATCTATATCTCGTCTAGTTCCTATTACATAAGTCTTGAAATTCTTTAAATTACTTTGCATTCATTACAGTTATATGTATTGTCAAAAATCTTTAATGATTAAAATGGTCCATAAAAAAGTAGCATGTTAGCAAGAGGATGTTAATCATGATTAAAGAATAATGATTTATGTTTGAAGAAGTATGGCATTATATTTATTGTCCGTATTTAGCAAATAAAGTAAAATTGTAAAATGTTCTTCATATTATCGAACCCAATTAAATAGCTATATTTATTGTTGGAACGTTTGCTCTTTCAAAAATTCGATATGATTTTTCAATTCGCCGAATGGATTCAATTCAATTTTCAAAATATGTTGTAGCAACTAAAGTCTCGTTTTCATGCAGCAACAAATTACAATGTTATAATTATAATTTTTCATTTTTGAATTATGGTAGGGGAATTTGTGTTTCGTAGAGCGGTAATTTTCTCAAAAAAGATCTCATAAGATTTAAATCTTTGTCACTTTTTTTGCCCCTCGGAAATATCTCGGAAAGAACAGATTATCAGCCTCCCCACTAGCGAATAAAACATTTTTTTGCTTCAAAACTTATTTTTGATGAGCTATAATTGGTTCCATGAAGGTTGTTGCTTACATCATCCTAATATTATAATATATATTTTTATTACAATTTATATTTTCATCGGTGATATTAATAGATTGATAAAGTCCTAAAATTTGATTTTCATTTATTACTGTTTTTGTGTTTCCTTAGCGGACGTAACAATGCTCACGAAAAAACCACTCCCTTAGCGGCAAAATTACCGCTAAGAAACACAAATTATGTTTTTGGACGTTTCCTAGCTCCGTAACAATTATAGGACGCCATTTTAGCTAAATAGTATCAAATACATTTGGAATATTTGTTTTCTCTAAAATCCGATAAGAACTTTCCAGTTCGAGAGAACAATTTAAGGAATTGAACTGGAAATCTCTCTGAGCACACATTGCAAAAAACGTGAGAAGATTTTCAAGATGAGGTATCTTCTCATGATTTGTAGGTCAGGTATGAATAACATCCATGATGCTAGATGCTAGGTACAGTATAATGACCAATCACCAAGAAACTGTACGATCACCATTTGATACTTGCATAGTATTTTGTCAATACTAGAGAGGGGGGATAGGTTTTCTAATTTTCGAAATTTTTGATTTTTTTCACCGATATTTCGATATTTTCGAAGGTTTCGATGATTTTTTGACATTAAAAAAATAGGTTTCCGATATCCGCTATTTTTTAATTCTATATCGATATTCCGATAATTGAAACCTCTATCCTTCCTAGGAGGCTGATATAAGAACCTTTTTAGCAGCTGATCGCGTCTGCAGCAAATCAGTTTATTAAATTAACGCTTTTTAAATAAGCTATGATCTGGCTATTCACCAAGCGCTGAATACTATAAAAAGATATTTCCCATCACTATATCATTCAAAACTGTAATACTAACATATTTTCACAGATTACAGTGTATTAAATATTATATACAGAATTAAACATTTATCATAAAATAGACGAATAAGAGCGTCTTTAGATTTCTTAGTCGCCATTGAGATGTAACATTCTCAAGCGGATAAACAAATATCCTTGTATATCCTCATCGCTTGACATCACAATTTCCATCTTTGCAAAAGGACAGTTTTTTGCGCAAGTTGATATAAGAAAAGATATTTTGATTTTACTTCACAGAAGACTTCTCGAAATTGACTCAATAAAAATATATTATTGCACGGTTTTGAGAACTTTATTGAAACGAGGCATGGCGTACTATAATTAAAAGGCCACTTCACTATACATAAAAATCTAGTTCAGTGCCTTCCGGTAATTCTTTTTACCTTATTTTTTCAGAGCAAGTTTATATTACCAAATAATGTCTTCAGAATTAATTTTCAAGCAAAATGGTTGAGTTACTTTCGTTTTTACTAAAGCATTCAAAAACTCGCGAAGTAATGAAAATTATGACTTCTTGTTTTAGCAACAGTTAAATGTTATCATGGTCTTTGTGTATGCCAAGTATCAAAACAATTTGAAGTTGCGAACAGTGGTAAAAGAGGAAAACATTTTTTTAAGTGGACTTATGCAACAAAGCCAGCCCCCAGTCTACTGGTGTGTTGACACTATAAGTATTTCGTGCACAGTAATTAAAATGTATTTTTAGCTGTGTATAATAGAATTGTTCGCGTAACAGCAATATTTACTTAATCTGTGTTAAGATAATCGATATTTGAGCAATAAAGTATTAATAGTTGTGCAATAAAAAAAATTAATTACTGTGCACGAAATACTTTTAGTGTGAACACACCTGTAGACTGGGGGTTGACTTTGACGGATAAGTCCACTTAAAAAAATGTTTCCCTCTTTTATCCCTGTTTGCAACTTCAATCTTTTTTTGATATTTGGCACACATAAAGACCATGATTACATCAAACTGTTGCTTAAACGAGAAGTTATAATTTTCATTACTTCGCGAGTTTTTGCATGCTTTGGTAAAACCGAAAGTACTTCATAATTCCAGGAAGAGTCAACCATTTTGTTTGAATTTTATTTCTAAAGACATTATTTGATAATGTAAACTTGCTCTGAAAAAATAAGGTCAAAAGAAGTACCTGAATGCACTGAACTAGATTGTTATGTACAGTGAAGAGGCCTGTTATTATAGTACGCAATGAAACGAGGTGAAGCAGAGAATATATTTGTTTTACCCTTTCGTTGTCTGACATAAGGTATTTGTCAAAAACAAAGAACAAACAGATATTGACACTGCCGTCTCCACTGAACAAAGCTGAAATATACTATAGTCATTACACCCCAACATCAACTTAAAACAATATAAACACTCTAAAAAACACGACCCCCTGATTAGCAAAGATGATATAAAAATCCGTTTGTGTTGTACTATATCATGGGCCTTTTTAATGCAAGATCTTATTGGCGTTATTTTTTGCTATTTTTGCTATTTTACGCCACTTTCTATTGGAAGAAGGGTAATAAAGACCGGCGTAAATGGACCCGGCGTAAAATTTGGGCTGGCAATAAAAAGGCCCATTAGGTATATTTTGTTTGGTTTTAAGAAACCATCAAATTCCTTTTGTTTATAATATGATTTTACTCAAAAGTGCGTTAATTAAAAGTTCAATTTAAGATTTTATTTCATTTTTTAGCAGCCTTGAGAATGGTTATCAATTTTAGGAGTTGCTATGGTTACGTTACTATATAGACACGTGGTTGGAAATCAAAGTTCATTTGGGTGTAAATTATTTTTCCGGTATAGTCAATGAATCAACTAATCAATCGACAAATTTTAACTAGTCAGCTAATAAATTCCAATAAATAAGGATCAAGGTATTAGAGACTATTATTGAGACGAAGCAATCCTCTAACTTTCATAAATCAAATGTGCAACTATCAATGAAATTATGAAATGTAATAAAAAATAACCATAGAAAAACTACAAATCTGCCAGGAAATATAAAAAACAACATCAATAAAGCCATATATGTTGTCAAAAAAAGAAAAAAAGGTACCAACCTTTGAAATAAAACATATCCGGTAGTGCCGTGATAATCATTTGGAAGCTGGTCCCAAAAACACACCACTTCTACTAAAAATGTATACTACGATGAATTATATAACAAAAGGATCAGCTAACAGCTTGTATGATAGCCGAAAATTGTGCTCTTACTAGTCGCACATTAAAGGTTAAACTAATAAACAGAAATATAAAGCAGAGAAAAGTCTGGTGGTTTAATTCATCAAAAAAACGTTCTCATCATAAATCTCATTAATTATTCAAAACTCATTATCAATATTACTCGGTATTGTTTAGTAAAGAATTGACTATCCATGAATATATGTTCTGATGTATAGTTTAATATATCACTAATCACTAATCAATTAAAAAAAAGACATTTAACCATAACAATAAAACAGCTTGTCATTAGACAATCTTTTTTTTTTTATCACAAGACCAGTAAAATATTCAATAGATAGTGAAATTCATTAACGTTCAAAGATCTGGTGATCATTTCTGTTTTTATTTTTCATATACGAGAACTGATTCCCCAGGGCATATACATTAACTATTTATTCATAAATGTTATCTTGATATGCTAATTTCTTTTATAAAAAGAAGAACTAGATTTAATTAGCAATTGTATTTCAAAAACCTAAGCTTAACCTCTTTTGTGCGACTGTAAAATTCTACAAAAAGTAAAATATTTTTTGAAATATGAAATTGATTTGAGTTATTGTTGTTATTGTTTTTGTTGTTTTAGAAATAAAACTATTTTCAAATTGAAAAAAAAAATCAATATGCATGAAAAAGTATCATGCAGAATAGACGATCATAAATGTTTGTACTTTTTTACGAATTGTCAACGTACTATATAACGCAATCAGAAAATGCATTGAATTATCATTATTGTAGATTAATATTCGGTATATTTTTCGTTAGATGACGGACAGCAGGTCAATGGTTTTTGTTTTCACCCTTCACCATTTTTCTATAGCTGTTGAAAATTATTCGCAAGGTTGAATCAATCCAGTGTGCTCTCACTTGTATAATTACCTAAATATAGTTGATATGGTTTGATATGACAACTGCATATGCACAGAATGAGTAAACCAACCAGGTGTAAATACTGAATAAACCAATAAGATTAACGTATCAGGTTTGACGAACCAATAGAAAAGTCTATAGACGACAAGTAGATTTGTGTTTACTTTTTGAAAGGTAATTATCATAATCGGAGTCAATATGTCAAAAGATATCGAAAGTAAACCAAAACAAGTGAAGTGTGTTTATTTCAACTCGTGCTAATTTACGTGTGTTGAAACAACGTGAACAGAATTTGTGAAACACTGTTCAGTGCAAGATACCATAAGTGAAGTGATTTAAAAATCATGAAGAATAGACTATAAAGAAGAGGTGTTGAGAAAAGCAAAAGCATGACGATTCACTCAAATAGATTTGTCTAACTTGTCCAAAGAGTTTTTTAATGGAGATTTTATACTTTCTTGGAATTTTTTGATGTTGTAAAATACCATAATGAAATGATTTAGAAATTTAAGGAAAGGGTAGTCACAGCATAAAATATTTCAAAAGCATCAAAATGATTAACTTAGATTTCGCCAATTTCTTATACAAGCTTTTTCTTTTCTTCTTGAAATTGTGAAAGACTATTCAGTATGCAAGATATCAAAGTGTAGTGAAGGGTATTATGCAAAGCATATGGATAACAAGGATTCTTGGAAATTTAAAACACTGTTTAGTCAGGTGGGATGCATGATACCATAGTGAAGTAATTTAAACATCTTGTATACATAGTTCCAGGGGTTTGAAAAAGCGTGCAGTTTTGGCGATATGTCATTAGTGTGACAGCTACATCCGCCATGTTTGTCATCATTAGATAAATTGCACGCTTAAAATTGCACGCTTTTTAAAAACCTCGGACCGCAGAATAGCAGGATATAATAGTTGCGAAGCAAAGCTACGTATGACTAAGACACTAAAGAAAATTCAAATAGATTTAGTTAAATCTCTCCAGTTTCTTATTGGAAATATCATTATCTTTTTTTTTTGAAATTTTGAGACACTATTCAGTTCGGGGTACAAACAATGTTTCAATGAACTGATTTTGGGTATAATAAGAAAGAATCAATGAAATATAGAGATGTGTTAAGCAAAGGCAAAGCATATATGCGTGTGACAGATGCCAATGGGCAGTAAATATTCTACTTTGATTTGTCCATTATCTTATCATCAATAGTGGTGAATCTGGAGTGTCTTCAGTGTCTCCATGAATACACTTATTTTTGATAAGATATAAATTGTTAAACTTGGTTCAAGATAAGGGTATACCCTGTTTATAAACACTCTGGAGAATAGGTCCTGTGTTTCGTGCGTTTTTAGTGCTTCAATTTTCGAAATCTCTCACTGCATGGGGTAAATATCAATTTTAAAGACACTCACCAATTAGGCCAGATCCGCCAATCATCAGGTTGAAATACTGTTTGTTTAGAGAATAGAGATGATTCCTCTGTTTAAAAGCGGTTTAAAAGCTGATCAAAACATCTACACATACATGAGAAGATACTTCTTATAGATAGCTTATTGTTATCAAGATCGGGCATAAGGAGTGATGGATAGGCGGTGGAAATTCTACCGGTCCAAAATAATTTAGGCTTGCAAAAATACGTCTTTTTATGAATAATTTTTAAAATTTCTTGGGTGGCGTATTGGTTCTGGACCGATAAATGAACGGTCATTCCACCATCCACCCACCAACCATCCATCCATCCCATCCACCATCCTATCCACCCACCATCCACGTTGGTGTTAAGCCGAGTGTATGCATGGCAAGACCATATATTTTCTGAATGTAGTTTGTTTCATGTTATCATTCGAATTGGTCTATAGATTGACAAACGCGTAGTGTGGTATGTCATCTTTCAACACAATTCCATCCATTCATGTAAGTTAAGCATCGTATTCATGAGATACTTACTGAATGTGGGACGCGGATGGTAAAAGTAAGTAATCATTAAAATCGATTCAATAAAATGAAGTCGACACGAGATCTTAGAGAGAGTTTGATAACTATCGTTAGGCTATGCCTTCGGGTCGACCTATGCCATATGAGAGAAGGAAGTCAGTTGATAGCTAACGAAACACTCGGTGGGACTTAAGTCATTGCATCGATAAGCACGCTATGAGCTAGTGCAAGGCTGTTCCATCACAAGTGCAAACCATTAGTCAGGGCTACTTTATACGTCGGATTTTACTTAGATCTAACTTAACCATGGCGTACTTTAATACAGGCCAAGACACCAGACATGCGATTTTTGGTTTTTACCGTCCAGCACTCGAAATCACTTGGAATCTTAATGAGTTATTTCTTAAAGCATATATAATGATTTAAGA
>JAUKPT010000829.1:0-17552 GCA_032273505.1 Nanomia bijuga
GTTTAATCTTCGTCTTGTATCGCCATTATAAGATTCTGAAAGTTTTTTGTTATTACCATTCTTTAAACGCAAGTTATCAACATCTTGTCGGTGACTTATGGGGCCTTACCTTGAGGTGGCCATGAACAGCAGGAAACGAGTTCTAGAAAAACGCAAACCGGTTTTGAATAGAATTGATAAAAACATTGATAGTTTGTAAATATATATAAATTAAATGGGTCTGCTCACTTATCCGACACTCATTTCTCCGACATCTCACTTCTGCGACACTCACTTCTCCAACAACCCACTTCTCTCTCCCCGCACACCTTTAACACACTCACACATCCTCTCACATCCTCACTGACGACGTTCAACACTAATCGTCGTAACGGTTTATTAATAGCAAACAGTGTTTAGCGTTTGAAAGCCTTATGACGTCACATCTGTCAGCTTTTAATGGACGGTATAATTCCCGTTTACGTTTTTACGTCGACAGAGTTCATCTTGTTTGACACATAGTGTCAAGAATGCCGGTTCTGACGGCTGCCTCTTGCATTATTGTAGCACTTCCACGAAATTGAGGACTGAATTCGAATTCGTTCATGGCTCATGGTTTAAAGTTTGCACTTATGATTGAACAGTCATGCACAATCTCTTACGTGATTCAGTCGCGAATCTGGCCAATTTCTGAGCTGTGTCTCCCTTCATGATTTAACCTAAAGAGGTGAGAGTGTCTTATGTAAGGTAAAGTAAGGTAAGGTAAGGTAAGGTAAGGTATGCACTTGTGATGGAACAGTCATGCATAGCCGTAAGCTAGTCCGCGGACTATAGCTCAATCTAGTGTTTCGACAGGTACCAACTGACTACCCAATTTGGCATGTGTCGACCCGACGGACTTACAGCCTAACGATTGTAGTATCACACTTCAGTTGATGTTAACTAGCCTTATGTGACGTGATCATTGCTCTTTTCGTCGTGTGTACGAGACCTTCTAGAGCAGGGTGTCGAAAATTGCGGCAGTACGCTCACAGGAAGATAGATCTTTCCTTGAAAACCCACAATAACTAAATTCAGAAAAAAGCTTCACACAAACTTGATAAAAATTAGTCTAAATTACGACGAAACAAGCAAAAAATCCGACAACATTATCCAAAAATCCGACAAGCTTGATAGAAATTCGACGACTTGATGAAACGTGTGCGCGTGTGTGTGTGTGTGTGTGTGTGTGTGGGTGTGTGGGGGGGGTGTTATAACCCCCCCCCCCCGACACCCTCCCCCCTATAGCGACGCCACTTAGATTAAAATTCAATAATTTATCATAAAACATCCCGCAGACAGGGGAGCTTAGTGGTTGTTGTTATAACAGCAGAAATCTAACTTTTACTTCTTCTAAAGCATGCGCTTGCAGGAAGGCAAAACCTTTTTGACGCCTTGGTGTTAGACTAACTAGTTAAAACTAGCTCACTATTAGTTTTACAGCATATCGTATTATAGTAGTCTAACAATAAAAGTTAATTCTACAGACTGGCAGTTGTACCAGTCACTAAAATAGATCCAGTCACAAGAATCGATCAGTTTTGAAGGAATACAGACAGCGTCTTTTGGTTGACGTTCAGAAGACAATTTGATCCACATTTAATTTTCTATTTTTCTTCTTTTAGCGGATTACTTGAACGTTTTCGAAACTAGCTGAATGAATGAAAGACGAGTCAGATGTGTGCGTATCGAAACTTTGTATAATTTTGCTTGGTTGAATATTACATTATGAAGATTCTGATTGGTTCATTCAAAAATGTTATCATCATTTTTGGCTTAAAGAAAAACATCAAATTGTTACAGTTTTAAATGAACCGATTAGATTCTTGATGATGTAGTATTGAACCAATCAATAGATTGAATTAGACAAAACCGAATGATTGGTTGATTATTACATTATGAAGATTCTGATTGGTTCATATATGAATGTCACATTTCGATGATATTATTTTACAACGAACCGATGAGATTCTTGACGATTTGAATATTATAAACCAATCAATAGTCTAAATTAGAAAAAGTTTTGAGATGACCCCTAACTTATATCTTAGTCTCGAAAAAGCAAGTAATGATACAAATGTTGCTTATTTTTCGAAGTAGAGCACATCAAAGATGGCCAAATATTGTGATTACAAGCATCAGAACATTAACATGTATCCCTATTAAACATCTAATCAACCCTTGCACATTTTGCCTCCAATGAAATTGTCTAAAATTATATTAACCATCAATCTGCATTATGGGGTGTATGAGCATTCTGGGTGCACATCCTGTCAGGAAAATAGTATGATGTGATGTGATCAGTGGCAGAACAAAGACTTATGGGGCCCTTAGGACCACCTGGCTGAGTCATTTATGATTTTTGTATTTTGCACATTCAAATCTATATTTGCATTCATTTTCAATTATTTCTATGTTGGGGAAACAATTTTTGAGTATTTTCATTTTTCATTTAGGGTCCTTAGGATTTGCACGAACGTGTTAGTACAGAAAATGAATCCTCGTATTTGTTAAATTTATCAAATAAGGATCTAAGGCTGCATTTTTTTGATTTTCTTATTTTAAAATACAACCATAAAGTATATATCGAAATAGGCGAAACACTTTGTAATTTATTCTATTAAAGCGTCAATTATTATTTAATTTAACTCTGACTTTTTTACCAAATGAAAGCAGAAAAAATAAGTTCAGGGTTGCATGAACCCTGTTTAAAGAAGGAGAACATAACGAAAATGAAGGTTAAAGAAAATGTTGATCGTGACCGGAGCTTTTTTAGTTGCTAAGTATCAGACCAAAATGTGGAGCCCTCTTCTTGTTTTTTTAGTTTTTTAAACCCTCACTTTTTTCTTCTCCCTGGTCGGGATTCAAGCCCAAATTATATCCCCATTGAATTTTTGGAGAATATCGGGTATGATAAAAGTCCTTCGTTGAACATTGACCTCTTTCCATCCTTACTGCTGCTTTTTTATCATTAACTGTAGAAACTATGATTGTTTGAGTATTAAAACATGAAGAATCTGATATCTTATAGTTCATTTAAAAATGTAACAAGTCGAAAATGATGATTAATTTTGAATGAACCAATCAGAATCTTGAACAGGATATTGAACCAATCATAGTCTAAACTAGACAAACTATTTGCTCAAAAATAATCTTCAGAGTTTTCTCAATATTTTCACATTAAAAAAAAATCTAATCTGTGAAAAAAGCAAGTCCTTCTAATAAAAAGCATGTTCGTTTTCACTGGAAACATTAAAAAAGCATCCTGAAAGAATCAATATTTCTTCAGACTTCACCATGTTTACACTTGAACAGTTATAATGCAATTCACGGAATCAGTCGATAATTGTAAAGCGGATTACAATAATTGCTCGTATGACCAGGCATATAACGAAAGAACGTTGTCATACGTGAAATACGATTATATAGTTTATTAATATCTCGACCTTAAGCTGTTTTGAGCTTGTGTCAGCTAATTGGTACCATCTCCTACGCTCTCAGCAGTGATGGGTTTAGAGTGGGGTAGCAGGCTATAGCCTATTAACCCCGAGCTTCTAGCCATAATGTTAGACCAAGAATCTCTTTTTTTTCGTCTTTTTGAAGATCTATACCCATATAATCTAACTTGAATCACCTGAAAAATTCACGAGGCGCCCTGCGCTCTCCTTTTTAGCATAGGCCTCGCAGTCTTTTAATCCGACACTGGTTCTCCTCCATACCTTGGAAATGTTCATGACACATTGAGTGACTTTCCTACGTGAAATTCAAAAATAAAATCACGAAACGCATTTTGCTGAGGCCCTGAGCCACAAGAAACAGATTTTAAAGGACCTCAGTCACACGACGCAAAACCTACCCGCTCCTCTATATCGTTATTGTTATACTTTTTGATGGATGGACATCATATGAATAAAACTTTTAGATAAAGTATAAAAGAATATAAACACGAAATTGGATATATGATGAACAAAAAAGAAGATTACTGCAAAACAAAGCAAAGCACCATTAAAGCAAAATCACTTAATATTCTACGGACACACACAAAAAGCTTTTTGCGGAAGAATCGCCTAGCGGTTAAGGCTTCAGACCCTGTGGATGCCGTTCACTTTACGAGTTCTGTACCCAGTCACGTGCCTACAATTTCAATGCATTGGGTGAGCGGTAAATTCTAACTATTTATCTAAGTAAATACTAATTCATATCTAGAGAGTTACAAAATTTATACTTTTAACGCAAATTCAAGATTTTGGATATTCTAATAAAAAACCCTGTATCTATATTTATGACACTCTGTCACACAAATTTTGGCTCGTTCTTCCTCTCCACATTAGCTCTCCAATCTTTCTTTAGTAATCCCGTAATCTCCCCAGTAATCCCCGCCCACTCAGCGGGTCTAAAAATAGAACTGTACTTGGCACAATTCCAAGAATCCCACCGCCATTGTGATCCGAGAAAATCCATCATGCGTCTAAAAATAGTACTCCACAATCTCTCATCTCATGTGCAGTGTAGTTTGTACATGCGCATGAATGCGCGCATGCGCATGGCTGGAGTGAACTAAATAAGCGAACAGAAGCAGGGCGCGTATGGGTAATTCATAGATGTAGTCCTTAAAGTCAAAATAAAATGCACTTTTTACATCCTTTATTTTCAAAGCCATTTTTCAATGTATGCTTTCACAAAAAAACTTTTATTAAAAATAGAAGAAGTATGAACAAAATCGTTCTTAATTTCTCATTCTCCAAAATGTATTGTTTGTTCGAATTTGGGTCACTAAATATGTTCAAATTCACGCTTCTTGGCAATTTTCCCCGTATTGGCCGTATCTACAGCGTCAGTGGTACGATGGTAGAGTGTCCGCCCTCTGATCACCTGGTCGTGGGTTCAAATCACGGTCGGCCGGGTCATATCAAAGACTGGTACTCGCCTTAGTGAGCAGCGAAAACAGGGAGCCTTCGGGTCGCCAACAACTACGGTAGACCAACCTAATTTACTTACTTACTACAGCACCATATCAACACAAAATTTTTCTTATTCGTTATTCTTCAATATTTTGTTCTACTACAGATCTGACCTAATTTATAAGTGTCTTCAAAATTGATACATGCCCCAAGTTGTGAGAAATTTGAGGGCAAATTGAAGCACTGATAACGCACGGAAACATACTTCACGACTTACTTCCCTGTTGGCCCTAATCTTGAACCAAGTTTAACAATTTAGGGACAACTTAGTCTAGATAAAGTCTTAATAATTTAGTCTTATCAAAAAATGAGTGTCTCCATGAAGACATTGAAGACACTCCAAATCCGCCACTGTACTAATTGAATTTATCTTGACATGCCATTATCAAGTAATAAATATATAAAGATAAGAAAGATGTTAAATACCAAGATTAATTAAATTTTCACATTCAAATGTCTCACTAAACTAGTGCAATTATGCCCTATTTATTTTCTATTTTAGCTTTCTTTTAATTATAACAACAATCGCTCTTAACAAAAATGAGTAACATGAAAACACTGAAGACACTCCAAATCCGCCACTGCACTAGACATCAATTCATCCGCGTTCATCTTCTTGAGTGTCTTCAAAACCGATATCTACGCCAAGCTATGGAAGCACTGGAATCGCACGGTAACAAAATATTTCAGGACCCAGAGCGTTTGTCCTCATCTTGAATCCAAATTTATAGGACCAACTTAGTCTTAAATAATTAAAAACTGCCCACAAATAACCTTCCACAAAACTTTTCCTATCAAAAACGATCATCTACATGAAGACACTGAATACACTCCAAATCCGCCACTGTACTAGACATCAATTCATCCGCGTTCATCTTCTTGAGTGACACATTTCAACGTGGAAAGATTAACGCGCCAGTCTGACGTCACATATTCGTCACTCACCAGTCTGCACGCTGATTGGTTGAGACGCTAATCTCGTCGAGCAAATAAGAAGATGCTTCAATGTGTATTTAAAGAGGAGAGAATGAAGTTGGAGATCAATCATTATTGGAAGTTGTATCGAGAACGAACAGTCACGAATAGTCACGTACGAACATAACTACTGCTACTGTTAAGGTATAGAAAGTATTTCAGAAGATATTATTCAAGGAAAATACAACAGATACAAGTTATAAGGAAAAGACGCATTAATTATTTGTATAAAGAAACATCCACAATCTGGTAATATTTAAGGTGAGTTCAACTTTTTTAATTTTCTTTTTTTAGAGATTTTTTACGAACCTTTCTTTTATAGTTCATAGTTTTAGAGTTCATAGTTCTGGCTTTAAAAAAGCGTGTAATTTTGGCGTTTTAAGGGAAGGTAAGGTATACACTTATGATGGAAAAGTCTTGCAAAGCCGTTATCGGGCTAATCGTGGCCATGACTTATGACCCATCTAGTGTTTCTTCAGGTACCAACTGACAATCCAATTTCCCTCACATGGCATGGGTTGACCCGGTTGACTGATATAGTTTTAATCAATTCACATCGTATGATGTTATATTCTCTCGGTCACGGTATCTCCAAATGGTTGTACTCATACCGCTAAACCGAGATGAGAAAAATTGATGGCATGAGCGGGGATCGATCTCGGATGGCACCAACGCTAGGTAAAGTTGATCTTTATTACATCACATGCAGTGTGTGTGGAAAAAATCCACACACAGTTGTGATATAAATTTCATCTTACTCAGATAAAAACTTCCTAAGACATATTCAGATTCCAATTTTCTGATAAACACTGCATACTCGCCATGCTGATGATATTCTGAAAATGAATTGCACGCTTGACATTTTTCGTCTCGAAATGGAATATGGAGAAAAGTACTTTAGTACTTTAGAATATTTGAGATCAAACAGAGTGAATTTCAATATTTTTCTTGAGAGAACTGAAATCTTAAATTTCGCTCCCATTTTCTTCTTCTTCGCAGATTTTTTGTGCTGCAACTAAAAACAATGTAATCAAAGCCCTCGTTAACTTTTAATGATTGATTCTTCAATATAAGAAGAAAAACCCAGAAAAACGATTTCTGATATTGCTTTAGCAGGGTTTATTTTTAGCATCACAACGCGAATTGAAACTTTTCCACTGTTGTCCTATAATTACCACCACTCCGATGGTACGAATCATTATGACAGTGTCTACTAGTTCTAGGTACATGTCTCAATTTCTCATTTTTCCCTTCCTGTAGACGTGATATCTAAGAAGGTTTTCCTGTCTGCAACAATTAAAAGGGACAAAGCAAGTGTGAAACGAAAAAATCTGTGAAACCTTCCTGCTGATGATGCCCGTGAGTCAGCACATGTATGAATACGATGTTTTATTAAATCAACGTCGATCCCCGGTTCCCGAGTCCCCGAGAGTCCCCGGGTCCATTAGGGATTATCTCAAAGAGGTTTTCATATATCTTTCTACGGGGAAAAGCGGAAAAAGATGGGGGGTAGCTCTTAAAACCATATTTCAAAATGTTTTACCTCTTTTACTGAAGTATTAGTGACATTGGATGGCTACCTTATCTATCGAAGGTTTTCATAATTTTTTTCTTTTAAACAGATTATGCTGGTTACTTTAACAAAAATTATGAAAACGTTTTTGAGATGTCCCCTTAGTTCTTCTCTCTGATACATATCTAGATTCTAGTCTTCAAATGTTTTTTGTTTACATGTTAACTAATCGCCTCAATTTTCCACGCATCATCCCACTCTTTATTTTTTTCTACGGGGAGGAGCACAAAATGAAGAGTACAATGACTCTTAAAATGTTATTTCAATTTTCTCCTTACGGGCCTCTATCTCGTTCTCATAGTCTTCCACTATTTGTTTGTATACATGTTAACTCCAAGTCCGCACATGTATTCGGGCCCTGCTCCAAGAATACAATGTTTCTTTTAAACAACGTTGATATTATTCAGTGATCCTGGAGGTCTCCGTATTCTTCAATAGTCCTTCTCTGTGGTACATATACTGGATGTATTCTATCACTGATTTTTTGTTTATATGTGAACTCATCGCCTCGTGAAGCAAAACGTTTAAAAATAACCCTCATGAATCAGTTGCTTGGATTTGCGTGTGTTGACTTACGGATTGCCTCAAATCAAAATATCAACCATTTGATTGGCAGAAAATTATTTCATCGTGTATCTAATTGTTTCAATGAGAATTTTTGCATCATTCCGAGCTTTCAAATAGTGGGATTTTGAATTCCATCAATCAGATTCTCGATGATGTAATTTTTAAACAATCAAACTATCGAATCAGTAAATCGCTTGCTTGGACATGTCGTTGGATTAGTCACGACATTATGTTTGACTGGCAACTCTTTGATATTCGTATTCCCGAATAAAAGCCTAAGCCCCAAGGGAATTAGGGGGATGGTGCATGATGGGATACGAAGAGATGTGTTTGTTTGGTTGCAGCTTATGGACAGGGCTCGCGCGGTTCTTCTGATGAATTTCTCATCAATGAAATATCACGTGTTGTTAAACATGACACGTGACTTATTTGCTTGTGTTTGGTTTTGTCACTATAGTGATAGTAAAATGTTTGAGAATTTAATTTCAGATCATTTAAAAGTATTTATATACTTATAGACAAAAATGTCTTTGCTCTATAATTGATACTTAATGAATTTTTTGTAATTGCTCCATTCGCGTATAGGGGTAGGGGAAGGGGGCATGGCCGCGGTATAAATTAGATCGATAGGCTGACACGAGTGTTCCGCGAGGTATTTTTACGAGCACATTCGTTTTTAGGCTTCGAAACGTCAATAGGGTCCCCTAATGAGGGCCGGACTCTGGCGGGAATATGTCAAAACTTTTCCGAATTTGGAAGGCTTCAAAATCTATTTTTTCTTCCCTTGGACCCCTCCGGGGGACACCATTTCTATAATATGAAAAAACTTCCATGACCAAATAAAAATCTCTTATTTTGACCATTGTCATCCCCCTCCCCCCTGTTATACGTGCATGTGTGCACATTCGATCGCATGTTTACTTACATGTGAAAAAGGTCTAACACTAATATCACGTCTTCTATCTTGAAACATTTTGTTTACCTTCAACTTAAATACCACGAGAAGATGAAATATCATTCTCCTTAATCACTACAATTGCCTCAAGCCTCTCCAGCATGTGCAGAAATTCCTTTCACATGTTTCCCACACATGAAACACACTTGTAACTATAAACAAAGTTTTTTCGTGATTGGTATTTGCACATCTAACTCAGCAGCAGTTTCCACGCATGATATGCTTAAATTGACCCTTCGATTGGTTAAAAATTACGTCATCATAAAGATGTTTGGTAACTTTCGGGATTGTCACGTTTTAAAATCATCGATCATTAAACCAATCAGATTCATGATGACTTCATTTCCAACCAATCGAATGGAAAATAAAGTTCGTAAACAAGACATAAGACTAGAGTATCGTTCTTTAAAATTTGCAATCTAGTTACGTCATAAAGGAATTGTTTGGTTATGCCAAATATATTTCATCAAGTGAAATTAATTTTTTCTCAAGACTCGACAAAACGAGAATATTTGTTGACAACATTTTTGCAACTAGTCAGCTACATTTTTGGAATAACATTTGTATGCGTCGTTTTCCCATAGCAGGCAGAAAAAGCAAATTCTCTTGCGTGTTTTAGCTGAGCCAAGTAAACGCACACGAAAAATGTTTACCTTTCCCAAACTTCTAATCCCGCACAAGTTTTGAAGGTCAAAAGTTAAATCGCTAAGGAACAATTCGTTGCCAACAACAACAACAACAACAGCAACAACAACAACAACAACAGCAGGAAACTGGAAAGCTAAGTTTCGGGATGCACGACACTTTATAGTGAAACAATCTAAAACGAATATACTAGATACCGTGCGATCTGAGTTCAATACCCAGTCGCACCAGCCCATGGCATGCGAGGGAAATTGGGTAGTCAATTGGTATCTGACGAAACACTAGATGTTGCTATAATCCGCGGATTAGCTATGATATGCATTTTGTTATTGAGGAAGAAATACATTCTAATTCTAATTCTAATTCCATCCTAAGTGCATACCTTACCTTACCTTTATTATTTACTATTTACCTTTCCGAGTTACGTCACTAAAATCAATGTTTGGCATCACCAAAAATTGTAGCTGTGGTAGCTATAGTAGCTAAAATATTGATGGACAGTTAATTACTCTCGATTACCCTACAGAGTGCATAATCACGCGAATGGCATTTATTTTACAAAAGATTTCGCACGTTTCGAACATTACTTTTAATGGTCTCTCAAATTTTGATCAAATTGGCGCTTCTTGTGATATATAGAACCCTTGGCTCATAGAACAAATTCCTGATTCAGTTAAAGTTCCTGTTTATAATTTTCTGATACATATTGTAGCTATCATTTTGATAGTCCCAAAATATTGAATTGCGTCATCAGTGACGTCACGCTGGAAAGGTGAATAAAATATTAGCACTCGCTTTTTTCATAAGAATGGTGTTATTTGGCTTTAAAGCGAATATTCTTAACTCTTGGTAAATTCATTCTGATTTATTCTTAGCATATTCTTGTAGAGGAGATATGCACTTCGAAAATATGCCCTTGAATTCAGTAATTATGGCTAGTTTAATATTTAATTGGTTGGGTATTACATTTTGCTCCTTTAGAAATATTTTCTTTATTTTTTATTCTAAAAAAGCGTCAAATTGTGACATTTTAAATCGAGCCAATCAGCTTACTGATGCTGTAAATTCTAACCAATGAAACGGCTAAAATAGCCTCGTCATCTTCACTTCCTTTTTATTTTTCTCTCAATGTAAGCGAGCCCTTGTTTCAACAACACGATATTCCTTACGCAATGAATCACTTTGCCTTCTGCCACTTGTACAATTTCTCTCGTTGCAAATTGAGATTATAATCCCTCTCTGTTTTGACTTTCTAAACTGGCAAAAAAAATCTCTTTTTTCCTTCTTCGATTCAATTCAGCAAATGATCAATCAATTTACTGTTCGATTGGTTGAAAATTACACCATAAAGTTGCATAAAGAAATACGATTGGATTATTTTCAAAATGCCATCGTTTGATGTTTTCGTTGAAGGATAATTCCGTATAATCTCTCGCTGTTTTGACTTTCCGAACTGGCAAAAAAAATCTCTCTTATCTTTAAGAAGTTGATACATGAGATCATCTCTCAGTCAGTTTACTTGCTCGCTTGTTTGAAGAAGCGTTGGTGTTTCGATTCGAAGAAGTAAATAGGTAAGGGGCTTTTTGGCCGTTTGAAGTTACAACATCAAGAGTCTAATTGGTTGAATTCAAAATTTCACAATTTGATGTTTTGTTGAAATGAAAAATGACAAAAACTCTTCTACTTTGGTGTGTCGATACGAAGAAGTAAATGTTGGTTAAAATAAAGGTTTCAATTTTCAGATACGTGGTATCAATAGTGCACAAATGCTCACGCCAACATATGGCGATATCGTTATTATAATTCCATGGGGTTTCCTAACCATATGGTATGATAACTATAATTAATCCCATTGGAATTCAGCATTGATATTATGATAACTACGAAAAAACTTTCAAAACTTCTAGCACGTTTAGGGTGAAGCTCGCTCGCTCTTAACATCTATTTCTATCATTCTATTTTTTTTTTTTCTCTTTAGAAATTCAACGCAATCAGAAGAAGATCAACCATACTCACGAAAATAAAATGAATTCACTCACTGTACAAATCTCACTTTCATTGGCCCTCTTCTTCTTGATGACGTCACAGTGTGATGGCGCGTGTACTGACCCGACGTGTTTTCGTTACTGCGAGGAGCAACGCGACAGTTGCATGAGCGACATCAAGTCGAAGAGCGAGTTGGAAATGTGTCGCCAATCGATGAGCATCTGCGTGCGAGAGTGCCCAAAAATAAACGCACCTTGTATCGCAAAACGAAGATTTGTCCGAAATGTCCGAAGTGCTGTCCGAAATGCTGCTGTCCAAATTGCGACATCAACTTCATCGTATTCGCCGCTGACGCGCGACACACAAGCAACAGTGAGCGACAGTCGCGTCGATGACACGATATTTGGAAAATTCGCCTTATGCATGGATGTGTGCTACTTCAGCGAAAATAATTGTTTCGACGCGACGACGCGTTTCTCGAGTCGAAAGGGGCGTTGTCTTAGTAGAAGAAGATCTCTTTGCACTCAACGTTGTTCGCATAAACTGTGAGAGAGAGAGAGCGCTCGAACGAAAAGAAAGAGATCGAGAAAGAAATATTATTGACGTCGCGACTGGTTCGCGATGTCCTCGAAACGAACTTTTGTGTAAATAAAAAACAAACAGAACACAATTATTATGGTTTTAGATATTATTTATGAACATTGTTTTAGTTTTGTTGTTAACTTTGGATGAGTTTTTTTTATGTTTTATGTTCATCTTTAAAAGGAATTATTTTTACAGACGGATTTCGTTTGTTTACATAAAATTTACTAGGGCTATTAACTAAAATATCAAGGGTGTTTTTCAGCCGACAAGGATTTATATGTCTACAAAACATGAATTGGGTGTTTTTCAAAAATACAAAATCTATCCGTCGTCAAGGTCTGTCAGCTGATACCCAGCAGCTAAAACTATTTCGCAGCCAGGGACCATAAACATATGACGTCCAGTGGTTTTGGTGTAAACAGTGTAGTTGAATGTACCGGGATGACGGAAACATCGTCATTTTCGGTCCACCGACCCCCCTTTATAACATATGACGCCCCCTTAAAGTTGGACGTCGTATGTTTATGGCCCCTAACACATCCATATGCAGGCACCAAAACAAACATTTTACTGTACATATTATGATAAGGAGCAGAATGTTAATATATTTACGTTGAGTTCACATCCAAGCTGTGCTTATCATTGTTATTGTTGTTGTCAGGCTTAAAGATAGCAAAGACTTGTCCCCCAGAACAACTCACGGCTAAATAAACAGTTTTTGATGAAATTGTCAATCTGAAAGCTTAAAGTTTTGAAGCAAGCAATTTTGAAATACATATTAGGGGTTGTTCAAATAGTACGTAACGCAAAATCCAGACCTTCCCGCTTACCTACCTTCCATATATAAGGCTTTTAATAGCGAAAATCGATAATAGTTTTATATAGCGGCGTAACACATTGGTTGACCTACCTACCTTAGGAGTGTCACGTGCCATTTGAATGATACTGTAACTACTTTAAGTATTGAATTACTGAAGGAGTCTGTACTGTCATTTTCATAAAAGGGGCGTCACTTAAAGTGCCCCCAATGCCCACCCCTTCTCTAGTTATGGCCTTGCGATCTATTAACAAGTCTTTCTGTCTTTTAGTCTGATCATGACTAAGCTATTATTATCATTATTAAACTATTATTGTTATTATGTTGTAAGGTATTTAAGATATAATATATTATTAAGCAAGAGTCAACCTTTTTTTTATCTCTGTTACCAAAGGCGATTCCCATTTCCATGACGCGACACCTTGTATCAGTGCCCCGATTGAAGTTCGCCAGGGTTTATCATTTTGACATATGTTTTGATCGGGTAAATTCTGACCGAGCGAGATATTTCTTTGATGAAATCAATAACATAAAAGTCACCGGGGTAAAGAATAGAAAGACTGGGGAAATTGTTTAATTTTCAATTTTTGAGCGGGGTTGAAAAAATTATTAAAGCTTCACCGGGGCGGTGATTTTTGTCAATTTTTCCCAGCGGGTTTGCTGCCAGTGTGGTGGATATCACCGGGGTATCGAGACAGGTGGTGGCGTGGACATCTAAAACATAGTTTGTGGGCAGTCAAAGTCTGACTGTACCCTGGGTTTATGGACTTTGTTTTTTTATGGATTAAGGTTTACACTTATGATGGGACAGTCTTGATAAGCCGTTATCGGGCTTATCGAGGCCATATTCTAAGTCGCATCTAGCATTTCGTCAGATACCAACTGACTACCCAATTTCACTCACATGGGTGGACCCGGTTGAATTGTGATATAACCTTTGATCAATTCACATCGAGATATGTTATTTCCTCCCGGTCACGGTACCTCCGAATAGTTGTATTCATACCGCTACGCCGAAGTTGTGACACGAGAGGAATTGATGGCACGAGAGGAAACGAAACGAACCCGGATTGCACTGGCGAGAGGTGAAATTGACCTCCATTATACCACAAGCCCACAAAGGAGAAGGGAAAGACAAAGTGCTGGTTGTTATGAGATGCAAAACGTTACTTTTTACTGAGTTTTCATTTAAGCCTTATTGGTAGGATGGTTTCGGGTACAAAGTAGAAAGGAAAATACCATCAATAAGATTTACCGATTGAATAGTCGTAGCCGATCAGTAGGGAATACTAAGTACCACCAGAAAAAACTACTTCCCATATATGAGTAACTCACCTCAGAAAAAGTCTATTTTCTCTCTGCCGTTATCAAAGGAAGGTAGGGGATTCAAGACCCTAAACGTGGAAAATCACACCCAATTCGTCGAAGTTATTTACTCTGGGATTTCTTTCTCAAGCCAGAGAGTCGACAAAGGACTAAGAGTATGAACCTTACCACTTTTATGGTCCATTTTCTTGTTAAATATATTCCAACAAATTTCTATGCAACGATTCTAAATGCTCATCACTAGAATAAGCGTCCCGACGCTTATTTTTTCAAGAAGGCTTCCCCGCTCTTATTAATGCTAGTTAATCTTTGTTATTTCATTATTTACTAATTTTTAAATAGAGCATTAATTTTCTAATATCTTTATTCGAAGTACCAAAATCTAAAAATACACACATTTCTATCTTTAACCATAATGATCCGCAAAAATTCGTTTAAATTTATTGCAAGTTAGGAAATCCCCCCACCCCCGCTATTTCCGACCCCTTGCTTATTGTAAGTTAGGAAATTCTCCACCCCATCCCCTGCTCATTCTGAACCCTTCCGTCTAAGAACTTTAAAAATATATACTCTTTATTAAATAGCAAACAAAAAAAAAAAGATGAAAAAATGTTGAAATTTGAAAAAGTTATAGCAACACAACTGAGAGGTGATAATTACTTTTTGACTTATCGAAGCTGATTGGAATATTCAAGTTGACTAAAGTTGAATAAATATTTAGCCTAAACAAAGGTAAAAGAGGGAAAATATTTTTTTAAGTGAGCGTATGCGTTAAAGTCAGCCTCATAGGTTTTCGTGCACAATAATTAAAATTTTTAGCTGAGTATAATAGAAGTGTTCGCGTAACAGTAACATATTCGATATTTGAGCAATAGAATATTATTAGTTGTGATAACATAAATATTTTAAATTACGTGAAAGATCGGCCGGGCCGCTTAATTGCGAAATCTTTTGATTATGGTTTGAAAAATAAGTCCTGGAATCTAACCAGTCTTAAGTCTTGAGTCTTGAGTCATTTTAGAAAAAGTATCAGATCCTGTTTACTACAAAGCCAATCTCCAGTCGGCAAAATCTTGTGATCTTACCGAGTTATTTAGTAAGCTTACAACAAACAATTCGTCATTCGTCGACGAATGACGCGTCACTCGCTATGCGTCATCGAAAAGAAGAAAACATTCATTCGCGAAATGAATCAAAACGCGTATCAATTGTGATAAGTTAGAAACACATAACAACCATTCAAAGCAACACACTTTTAATGTAAACAAAAAGTTGCATCATCATAGGACATTTGCTGACAATGGCAGAAAATCTTGATGTGCATTTTCAAGAGTGATTTTTAAGTGTGACCCTTTCAATGCCCCTCGCTTAGTTGACCGTGCGGTAACTCACGTGCCATGATTTACTCTTATACAAAAGTTCATTAAATAGCACTTCAGAAGCCTCTGTCAAAAACAAGGTTGAATTGACCACAATTTCACATCTGCTAAATATGATGAAACGGTTAAAGGTTTCATATCAAGTAGCCTGGACTTGGTTAAGTCGATAAAGCGAAACCATCGATCTCATAAGAACTCGGTGATGACGCGGACGGTCAAATATTATCATTCATTTCCTCTCAATAAGGGGTTGGTCGATGATTGAGGGGGGGGTGAAAGATATGTTATGACATATAATATAAATTATCTATTTTACCGGATGGCCGCTACAGAATGCAGATAAAAAAAGTAAGATAAATAATCATGGTCGTCTTTAAATATTTAAGTATTTAAAGACGGCGATTACAAATAATTTGTTGCTACAAAACACAGCTCACATGTCCACAGGTCACAGATCATAGGTTTCTCCATATCAGCCAAAAGGACCGACCGATCGACCATTCGATGTCAAACCTATGTAAACAAGAACCAAGCATTTGAGATACCCGCTCGTCTTAGCGGCCATTGCCTGTAAAGGGTCAGAAAACCTGCATGGAGACGTCCCCTTATTAACGCCTCAATGAATGATTCTAACAAACTCATATATCAAGACACGACCCTTTCTTGTCAAACCTATGTAACAGAAACCTAAGCTTAGAATAATAGGGAATGCCCCCAATATGTAATAGGGAGAAGAGGGCCTTAGGGTTTTCGTCATGCTCATTTAATATATGATGTGTGAGGAACAATACGGTAGTTTATTAACGCCTCAATGAATGAATGTAAGACACTCATAGCAAGCCACGAGACACGAGACATGAGACATGAGACATGAGACATGCGCATGCGCGCTTACTCACCAAATACCAAAGTCCAAAACAACCAAACAAATAAGTTTGATGTGACGTCACGAAGTTCGTCAGTTAGTCAGTGTGGCAGAAACAGCATGGAGTTTGTTCGTTGTTGTTGTTGTTTGTTCTGATTTGTTGTTGTGTGTGTGTAGATTCCATGATGCAGAACCAGCTTGTAGGCTGAAGAGTTTACTCTGACTTACTTGGACAACTGTAAATATTTTGGCCAAAAGCGCCATGGGGGTGGGGTGAGAAATATTTGGCAAAAATTTGTACCGGTGCAACTTCCTTGCAGAGTGTTAGCTTAAGAATTCTGACTTGTAGCTTCTTGCGGAGCGTTAGCTTGTTTTAAGTCAAAGGTTTCGCAATGGAGCGACCTGATGGGTTCGAACTCTTCTTAATCTCCGTAATTATAGAGATTCTATGGTGTAAAACTAGGTGACAGAACAATAAATTCTTGGAAAATTTTTCTTCCCCAATAAAAATTCTCTCTCCTGGAAAAATCTCACCAGCCAAAATTCGATATTTCAAACCACTTTTTATAACAACTCTATTATTTATTTCGATGTGTTCATTTTATCATAGTTTATGATTTTATTAAAGATCACACTCACTGGTGCGCAACTGTTTACTATCTTTGTACCATGGAAATTTAGTTTCATTTTGTATATTCACTTCCATGTGTATGATTCGTTGTATGGAGGGGGGTTAATCTTGTAACGAGGATGGCACATGAAGAGGTTATTCTCATGGGAATTCACGAGTTGATTAAGTCACAGACAGTTGGCGAGAAAAGATGCACAAACATAACAACAACAACAACAACAACAACAACAACAACAACAACAACAACAACAACAACAACAACACCAACA
>JAUKPT010000830.1:0-17546 GCA_032273505.1 Nanomia bijuga
AAAAACACGATAAAAAACTGGCCTACGATAATTCAATAATTATCGAGTTGAACGTCCGTTAGTTCTAGTAGTCTGTGACAATATGCATAGACTCACGAGGCTGCTGCACCTCCAGTTGGATGAAATATCTTAGAAAATCTAAAAGTTAAAGTTGTCTTCGCCGCCTAAACATGATGAGAAGGAAATTCTTAAAAACATTAATGATCACCAAAATATAAATCATTAACTCATTGGACACAAATTATACTTGCAGCTATTTGATATTTGTTTGCTCTTACCATTTTCTGATATATCAATTAAGTTGCGTTCTCCTTTAAACTCAGAACCATATATGGTCCACGTTGATTCACCATTCAAGAAGTAATCGTTGCCACTATCCTTATTCTTTGCAAACATGGTGAAAACAGGCACGTCGGTCATCATGACAGCCAACTCAACAGACTTTTGTTGTTTGGGATGGACGAGTTGCTCTTTGACATCTTCGAACTCTCTGTATTGGACAGATGCGACACTCTTCGCCATGTTGTAGAAGTCAATGTTGATGTAATAGAGTTTATTTTCACCAGTGCGTTCCCCAGCTAAAAAAAAGATAAGTGATAAATGAAAATGAAGGTAATTTGTGCGAAAGATTTTATTTTCAGAAAATATTTGCTTAAATGTGCCTTTCCACATAACAAATGCTGAGTATCAGCTCCAAAATTTGGTTAAAAATTTGCCTGAATGGTTAATTTGATTTATTCATTCGTGTTCATAAATTGTGTTATTGAAAATGAGATTATTAGAAATCCTAACTCAAGTAAAGTGTCAAAAATTCGTCAACGCATTTTTACGCAAAGTGGAAACGGGATCACAATAAAATGATTGCAATCTGAATCATTATTAAATAATTACATTATTAAACTTCTTACATGTTTTCTTTAAGATAAACAAAACATAATAGATTTCTTCTTGGTTCCACGGTACAATAAATCGCTCCTTTCCATTGATACAGAACTGAGTTTCCTTTTTCACATCCATTGCAGTATAACTCCAAGCTCTTGGTAACGAACCGTTCGCCATCGTTATGTTCTGGATATCTTCGACACGTTTACCTGCCATGATACTTCTCTCGTACACCTTCTCTCCGTTGATGCTTGCACCCACCAAAGCCTCGTTGTCCGACAAGTTGATAATGATTACGTGTCTCTTGTATTCCTTCTTGCCCTCTTGAGCTGATTAAAAGGCAATAAATATAAAGAAATTGAGCGCAAAAAAAGTATACAACAAGTAAAAGAAATACAATTTCATACAAACATAAAGTCAATCTATCTCGTGATTTTGTGTGATTTCGTGTCAAAGACGATAAATAATGCATTTTTATAGACGCATTTCATTTCACCCTATTAATTTTGGTTCCTACTAAATGTTTAACTGCGTTTGAATTTGGCATTTAGAAAAAGGAAAGGTTAAACACAATCACGTTTCTAAATTAAACTCACATTAAACACAGTTTAACCCTTTTTGGGAACAAAACCCATGACTTGGCTTGTAAAAGTATGATGAAATGTACTTACTGATGCAAGGTGAGAGAACACATTTCGCTGTTTGTGTGGACGGTCCAAGTCCTTGATCGGTACACGATCGTCCCCCATTCTCAGGGGAGGGGCTGTTACACGAACGAACTCTCGTCTTGTACCCGTCTCCGCACGTGACACTGCAAACTGTCCAATCGGCCCACTCTGAATAATCACCATCGACTAGAAAAGAAAACAACGTTATGAATGGTGTGTTGTGTAACATGGTAAAGGCACGAGGTGCGGCGCGGTGTGGAATTGGTGGAATCTAATCAAACTCATTTGATTTAACTTATCTTTTAATCATTTAAGGGTGTAGGGCAGTTACATCAAAACCTGAAACGCTTTTGTTTGTAAGTTATTTTAAATGCAAAGACGCTTCATGAAATGTATGATGGAATTTCTTAATGGAATTTTGTAAGCAATAGTATCGCACGTATGAACAGTTTAATTAAAACGTTATTACTAAGATCTCACTAAAAAGGTTTTACTATCATCACGTTACGACCTTAATGAAATTATTTTAATGAAATGAACAATACAAATTATTATTATTTAATTATTATTTAATCAACATTCTTCTTCAATCAGATTGTTCAAAATAAAGGGCAAAAGAACCACAAATCGACATAAATAACAGAATTGTTTCTAGGTTACACTACACGAGTATTGTTTCCAACCAATCAAAATAAAGAACACGTACTTGCTGGTGGACATACTGGATCCTCACGCAGATTTTCCAATGAAGAACCTTCATTACCTAAAAATACATCAAGCAACATTGATCAAAAAAGTTTATTAAGGAAAATAAAATATCTTCTACATCATTCATGTCCAATGAGACAGAGAACATTACAGACTACCATCTTGCGAATCAGTTAATTTTTGCTAGAATATCATGTGACTTTTTAAATTGAAGAAAATATGCTGCTTAAATCAATTCTTCTTTTTCCTCTATCTTTCTATTAATTGATTCAATATCACGCGCGTTTTTGCATTGTTATTCTACCTTTCCTACTTTCCAATTAATTTTTTTTTCTGAAGGGTTAAAACTGAAAGCGCAAAAAACTACCTGATGAAGTTACAACAAGAACTGTTGGAGCAGAACAATCTGCAGTTGGCGTGACTTCCATTGTCGGTTGATTGTTCACGAGTTCCGACACATTGGTTCCATACCTGACCATCAAGAAGTTGTACGTCGGTAGTGTTGTGACGAACGACGTGATGTTGTATTCGAAGTTACCAACGGCTCCGTCGTCGACGTCCAGCTCTTTGATGCCATCTCGCCATGTGACCGTTATTCTAGTCCCTGCATTGTTCTGGATTCGCAAGTTGAAGCAGTATTTTGAAAGTGGTGCAATTCCTTCGCCTAAAGAAAATATCAAAAAGTTTCAATAAAGCTAGTTTAGCTATTGGCTATATAGGCAACATAGTTAAGAAGACAAATTTCTGGGTTATAAAATTGGTAACAATAATAGTTTCAAAGCCCTTTTGACATCTTTATACGAATGCATACTAGCGAACACAATAATTCATGCGTTGGTTCTGTTTTTGTTTTCGAGAATGTTATAAAAATGAAAACCTGGTTCTTACCTGAAGCAGATATGTTGATTATATCAATGGAGTTTCGACTTGTGTGACACTTCATCGCATACTCATCAGCACCGTTGATCTTCAGAGGTGTTCCAGTCGATTTGTTCGTTGCCTTCAAGAAGAAGAAGGGGTCTTGTCGTGATCGGAACACACGCAGCCAGTTCAACACGTCGTCCGTGTCTAACGTCACCTTCTCAGGCCGACCGAATTCATTGAACGATATATCGACTTGGCTGCCAACGTTGTTTAGAAATTGGTAGTTGAAGAAGTAGGTTTTGAGCTCTTCACCTTGGTTATCTAAAACGGAAACATAGTCAATGTGAATATGTTCGAACAAATCAATAATTTTTATACCAAATCATTGAGCTTCTATAATATATTAAGTTTAACATGTAATCGCTGTTATGCAGTTAAACCGTTAGTTCAACCTTCTAGAAGATTTAACATCACCAAAACAAATGCTTACTAACCTTTGTTCATTGCAATATCTAATACAGTAAACTCTTCTCTTGACAAGGAAGGAGAAACCTCGATCTCATCATCATTGTTAACAAGGAGAGGTATACGATCCGACTCACGCAACACTTTGAAGGTGACACCTGGTGGTTGCGGGACTGTCGTGCGTAGCTCGTTCACCATGCGTGTCACACTGTGGACGTCGAGAACTTGTGATTTCCTTTCACTGCCGAGCGTCCATTCGAGTATGATTCGTGTTTGGTTGTTGACCACCTCCACGTTGTAATAGAAGATGTTAATGGGGGATGTCATACTGGAGAAGTTGGAAAAGTTACCTTGATGAAATGAAAGGAAAAAAAATTATTATATAATTTTGTTTTACATGAGAATATCAATCCATAAAAACTTTAGTTTGATATTAGCAAACACTGTGAGTCGAGAAAGATTAGATATTTAGTTGTATCCTTGTTGTAAGGATAAGTAGTCGTTTACTGGTCAGTGGAAAAAACTCCAATATGAGTAATAACATTAGATTTATTCCTTATTCAAGATTTTCGGGGTTTTTCAGAGAGGAAGTCTGGACAACCTAAAAGAGTTGGGATCTTAACATCATGGGTTTTGACTTTCAAGGTGATTGATTATCGTCATCAAAATCTTTTAACACAAAAAAAAAACTTTTCAATCTTTTTCAACTTACCTTTTGCTTCACGAACCCAATACCAGATGTAAAATGGATTTTCAGCAACTCCTTTGATCCATGGTGCTGGAATGTAACTCTTATCTTTAGCAATAATTGTACCGAAATAATCTTGATCAGGCGAGTCAGCTGTTGTAAGGAGTGCTTTCTTGCTTGCCTTTGTAATGTAAGGCATTCTGTTATGAATACTTGCAGTACTGTAGTCCCACTGACTGAATTTCTTTTGAAGTTTGATATCGGTTTGATTATTAAAATAAGTCAATACCCTGAAAGGAAAAAAAATGTAAAACATTAAAAACAATCGATTCCAGTGTGTTGAACCTCTTTTATTTCTCTCTTAACTGGAATATAACTTCTAGCCACTGAGTGGACAGGATCTTGACTGAAGTTGAATACTTTTTCAATCACGAAGAACTGTCCGAAAAATTCGAATAGTTTGAAGAAAAAATTGACTAGGTGTCGAAAATATACCCCGGGAATGACACAAATAGATCTCATCGGAACAGTTTCGAAGAAGATTGCATATGAGATCATATATGATTTGCTTACTTGTAGTTTTGTGGTACTTTCCAGATTCCTCCAAACTGCCCTTGCTCTCCTGCTTCGAGTCGATATTCAAACTCATCGTCCATGATTGAAGTAATTGAATTGGCACGACCCAAGATGGAGAAATCAGATTGCATAGATGGATTCTCACCACCTCGATCGTTCAAATTCTCTTCCGTCCATCCACCAGCAGTCTTACTCGTCACAACTAGAGTCCAACCTCCTTCATCGCGACTCATATCACAATATGCATCGAAAGATTCTGTATCCCCGCCTGAGTTGACCGTCAAGCGATATATTCCGTCGCGCCGGCGATGACAACGGTCGTAGTATTCTCGACACGATCGGATTGGTGGCACTGAAATGGAGACGAAGAAAAAAAGCTTGAAGAAGGCGATACTAATAGCACAAAAATAAAATTTAAAATGATCTCGTTAAAACCAGTCGTAGAAAAACGTACCAAAGTTTCCTTGTATGAAGCACAATCAAAAGCACAATCAAAAAAGTAAACTAAAATTGATCATCATGAAATAAACAACCTACCAGAAAGAATAGCAGGCGATGGTGTGGTGGCGCCAGCAATATCAGACTCATTCGCTGATTCGTCTGGCTCTGCTGTTTCAGATTTGCTAGTTGCTTTTGTCGTGGGAACAATCAATGGTGTAGTAGTTGGTGAAGTGATATTTTCACTCTTATTTACAACCTTTACTTGCTCATCATCTGCACCTGTGGCATTTTTAGGCGCAGCTGGTGTAATGAAGGCAGTCTCCTCGTACCTATAAAATCAAAACATTACTTAATTCCAAAGACAAAGAGATCGCGATAAAAGTTAGACAATATCTGAAAACACGCGGTGTATATTATTACTACATAGACTAGAACAAAATAATTGAAAAATTGAGAAAAGAAAATATTATTATTTGATTTAGTTATTACCTATCTTTTCGAGGAATATATCACGAAGACTCGTGTCTTTTAACAAGGAGCCGTATCAAAATGGTTTTGCTTTTGCTATAAAAGTATCAGGGGCATTGGAGAGCTACTTTATTTGTTGGAGGTTTTCATTTTTCATTAACAGATTATGATTGACCCCACCCCATTAACAGACATGCTCTGCTGATAAAAATGAAACCTTTTTTAAATGCCCCCCTAGTAATCTCGTAAAATATATTTTCCTTATGATAGCACAATGAAGTATACCTTGGGTTTGTTGCCTTGATGACAGGCAATGACGTTGGCGAAAGAACTGTCGCGTTTACAACAGATTGGTTGACCGCCACCCCACCACCGAGAGTGGCGTTTATCACAGTGCCATTCGTGACGTTTTTCAGCATGTGCGACAACATCATACTCGTGAAGTTGTCGTTCGTTACTAACGAGTTGTTATGTAGACTTAAATTAAAAGGTTTTTCATCCATGTGTGCAAGACTGATGTTCTTCAAGTTCTCCTCATCAATTATTAATGTCGTATTGTCAGACACCAGTCCTAACCGGGGAGAATGGTAACCTAGAAGAAATTGCATATATGGTGTTGTTACAAAATATAATGCTCCTTGGGTATCATTCGTTTCATCAGAGCCTTGAAATTTGAAATATATTCTTTTGACAGGTAATTATTTCGCCGACAATCAACTCCTGGTTATAAAATATATAATTCTGACTTTCAGAGTTTTTTGCTCATTTTTAATAAATTTGTTCTTAAAAGATGGGTACACAATGATTTGCATTAAGCTTTGAATACTACTTACTGGTAGGACAGCTTCTCAGAAGAGTCCCAATATCATCCCGGTCTAAAGCTTTAGTAAAAA
The DNA here is from genome assembly GCA_032273505.1 of Nanomia bijuga. Taxonomy (NCBI): domain Eukaryota; kingdom Metazoa; phylum Cnidaria; class Hydrozoa; order Siphonophorae; family Agalmatidae; genus Nanomia; species Nanomia bijuga. The sequence continues at coordinate 6,654 of JAUKPT010000830.1, forward strand.
TGTAAAACTCATCAATAAATCCATATAAATCGCTACTTCCAACTACTGCTTTTTGTCCCCAATCTTGAGATAACAATCCTGAACCTTGACTCTCTTGGATAGGTTTTCCGTTTAGATACACTCTGGCTTTACCTATAAGATGAAAGACAAATATCCATGATAAATCATAGTCCAGATGTAACTTGGTGTTTATTCTGCTAAAGATACTTACACCCGGGCACATGGCCAACTATATACACGGCTATATAGTTTGCCATGCCGGGCAATAATAAACTCAGAATCTTATTAGAGCGGGTGAGATACGGTCATAAAACATTGTACAGAGATGGACAGAAAATATTCATGGCGGAATAAAGATTTTCGTTTTAAGTCATTCATATGACAGGGAAAATCATTTCTGCTGTATCAAAGATTTGTACTCCATGTATAACATAAAAATAAAACTCCAATATGACTTCACTTACGTTCTGCCGAATCATATGTACCAACAACATGGAACCACTCATTCTCTGGAATCTCGACATCTCTCGTTTCACAGTAAAATACGATATGTTCTGTTTCGTCCATATGTGTCCACTTCAAGCCTCCATTGAACAACTCCAAATGGTATTGCGCATCATTATGAGAAAACCCTTTCGTCGAGAAGACAGACTGGCTCGTATTTGTCGACAAGAGTTTCAACCAAAACGCAATGGTCACGCCTGTGCTTGGTTTGGGTGAAAACTTCACTCCATCAAATGAGATTGTGCCTCCGTTCAATGCACATGCCAATCCACACGAGTTGTTCATTTGTAGGAGGGTTGCTGCTCCATTTAACACTGCATCGTTGCTATTATTTGATGAATCTAACACGTTTTTGCCTTCAAATTTATCAAAGCTGATGTATGTAGCGACAATAGCGGAAAACTGTGCTAATGTGGTTTCAAGTGGCACTCTGTGATAGATATTTGTTCGCTTGTTATGTGTATCTCCTTGATAGTCTTTCAGTCCTGGATCATACACAACACCAGCGATATGTTTACCTTTCTTGTTGTAAATTGGGATTAATTGTTTTGTAAAGCGATTTGAGTAAGGTGGATACACTTTGCGGATTTTGAATGTGCCGTCATTTCCAGAGTTTGGAATGATCAATGCAGGGTTACCAGCATCGATATGAGCAGCGTGTTTGCCCATCTGGTAATACTTTAGTGGTCTTGCCAACATCAATGTAAGCTTTTTGTTTTCAGTTTCGTTGCCTCTCTTGGTGACTTCTGGACTGCGCATTGAAGCGAGTTCGGATTCGGATTGAGGAGAATTGAACATTGCAAATGGTGTGTCTTGTATGTCTTTGATGATACTGTCTGTCTCGCTCTCGCTCAACTCCGTGCCTTTCTCTGAAATAAGAAAAATAGGATTAGTTTTGTACGATAAAATCAATGTTGCGACCTTTCAAAAGGGGCTATTTATGTTGACTCGGTTAAGCGGGTCAACTCGCTTAAGCGGGTTGAATTTTAATTTAATGATATCTATTTGAAATTTATTAAATGTTTACATGAGAGACGGATTGACTCGGTGACGAGCCAACCCGCTTGATCGAAGCAGGTTGACTCGTTTGAACGGGTCAACTCGCCTCAAAACAAGCTAACTTGCCCATGAAAACACTTCAAAAAAGCTAGCTTGGGGTTGGTTAAGAAGTCCTTTTGTTTCAAATCCCGCCTTAGCGGGTTGACTCGCCTAGACGGGTTGACTCGCCTTGACGGGTTAACTCGCTTCCTTGTAAACGGGCCTTAAATCAACAATCTGATTGATAAGAAACATCAAGGAAAAGTCGAGGTATTAGACAATTGAATTAAATTTGTGTTTTGGAACTTCAATAACGAGGTTTATCAACAGTCTAATACGACAATAGTATTTTCCAAAAAATTTTATATCTAAGATTTGAATAATCAAATTCTAAGATATTATTGACTTGCGAGCATTTTTAAATAGTTGTTAAAATCGAAATTTTACAATATTAACAGAGAAAATATGTTTTAATAAGATGTGTTTTCACTATCCCGTAACACATTCTAAAAAACTTGATTGATGAAACCTTTTTTGCTTTCAGGGTGTACACCGCCAACGTATTTTCATCAAAAAACACTCAAGACTAGCTATTTATCTGCTAAAGTTTGGGAAGCCTAAATAGATGTAGATTAGCTGTGTTAGATATACAGAAATCATTATTGCATGAGGATAATTTAAGATCGAGCAAATCACTTATTAGGAATTTTTGAATAATGAGCCATCCGTCGTGATATCAAACTCTTCATGTCAATTTTTTGATGTAGTTAAATATTTTACTTTTTCTTACGACTCTTATGTTTTGAAATGATTTGATTTAGAAAAAGGGGTAGAAGAAAGGCCGAGGGGTAAGACACTCGGAAAGTTCTGCACGAGATTACCTAAAGACTGTGATTAGTTGTGATTAATAAAGATTATCATTCGATTAACAAAAACTGCTGCACGAGTCTCTTACCCCTCGAAAAATGCAGTGTTAGATCATTGTTAATGAGATGAGAAATTTGCATTGATAAAATTTCTTCCAAATAATCTACTCATAATAACTTACATATACGCATGTGCATAGCATAGATACAACATTTACACAGAAACATGTACACCTTGTACAACATATACATTTCAAACACTATCAAACATATATAAAGATTAAGGACTGTCTCAAAATAGTTAGCCACATATTTTCACCACAAAGAATCTAATTGGGTAGCGCATCAGATAATACTGAACAAATTATGACATTTTTTAATTAGCCAATCAGGTTCTTGATGATGTGATTTCAAATCAATTACACGGCAATTTTTTGGTCATAACCTTGAGAAAATCGTCAAATAACATTTACTACACTAGTAAACACATATATGAATAAAGAACATCAACAAATCCACTATAATGAAGCTTTGCTAAAGCCACTAATGTCAAATGTAATTTTAAAAGCATCAAACACGTAAAATGTTCTAATAAAAAAATTAGTAATCAATCTCCCAATCCGATTAAATCAAGAGCCGATTCTTTCACTTTAATCGACTCTCTAAAGTTCATTTTATCTCATTACTTTCATATATGGTCGGTAATAACCAAATTCTGGCGAACCAAAGGTTCTAGTGTTTAAAATATGAGATATAAAAGTAGAGCACCATAAAAAAGTGCTTCGGCGTACACGAATTGGAAATCATTTGAACTATCCCGCGAACTATTTGTTTTTTTAAAACATGTACATATTTACAACATAAAATGTTCAATTTATACACCGAACCCAGTGCGTCGTGCAAAGCAGCCACCATATTACATTTGCCTCACATAGAAAATATCACCTTGGTGTCAACAACAAGGATATTTGTTTTAGTTTGTGTCTAATGCAAAGATATTAATATCAACTCATTTATATCTTTCAAAGCGGTGCCAGCGCGGTCGAATATCAGGTAGGAGCCAGCCCTGATGGATGTCCAGTTAAAAGAAATTCGTCAACAGTTTCTAGAAAGAAAAAAGTAGAGCGTTGAAGTAGTGTCAATTAATTGGCCCGTATTACGTACTGTAGTAAAATTGCATTTTTTATTATGATATAAAAGTCAAATGGAAAAATCTGAACGAAATAGTTATTTTTACCCTAGCATTTGTCTTCCGTTTTGAAAGTGACTAACAGTTAGTATCAGTCATTTTTATGGGCCTTTTATCAGTCAAGAACACCAACGAGCACATCTTAAGAGTATTCTAGTAATACCACTAGGTTTCCTAGATTTGGAAGACATGTTTTTGTCCTCTTTTAGTCGAAAATTGGCGTTGTACTGATTACAGCATATTAAGCAGGATAAAAATCATGCTGCATCTTGTATCAGCTACCGGGCGAGACCTGACCGCTGGACCTGCCCGGGGATTATTTCTGACTTTTTGACCTGTCCGGTCAGTATTTCTAATTTTTGACTTTTCCAGTGGTTTTTCCCGGTATTTCTTTCTGATTTTCCCTATCTGCCTAATGAATAATTCTGAAATTTTGACCTGCCCGGTAAATAATTCTGATTTTTTAAACTGCCCGGTTGGTTTGCAGATTGCCATCGGGCAGCTGATACGGGACCTCATGTTAGTAGGACAAGGTTTAGTTACACTGTCCAAGCATCCATATGTCATTATCATATTGCTGGAAAAGTGATCTTAACAGTTTCAAATGTAAAGAAATAATCCTTTACAATACACTGATGATATCTTGTATTTGTCTCATTAAGTAATAAGACTTTTGTTCTTTTGTGTACTGTTGATTTCTTACGCTCTTTGAATATCTTAGAACTTTACCCGAGCAGTTTCTTTTCGTTTATTCTGAAATTCAGTGAAATGTAAAGAATCTTCATTATCTTCCTTTTATAAAACTTTAATAGAAGAAAGGATAGATATCCTCGACATTTTTTATTTTTATTTTCTTGAAAGATAACTAGGATTTCTGCTTGATGATGTTACTTCTAAGTCGTTATTTTGACTTATATCTATTTTTCTTACCTATCATAACATTATATCTATTGACGAGTATCCGTAATTAAAGGTACAAGAAATATCTTATCTTAGATTTAAGTATAACTCGTTAGGCTACCAACAATGCAATTGCATTGTTTTTCATGGATCAACTTTTTACTCCAAAATGACCAATTCGTTCTTTTTCAAAAGACAGAAGACAAATACTAAAGAGCTTGATCGCACATCGTTTTTGTTAAAGGGGCGCCGGGGTGGGGGGGGGGGTATCCTGAATTTCAGATTCTTCCATTTGATTTTAAGCCATTCAATAATTTGAAAAAAATACTTTTTTTTTCCTTAAAGATTCAAACCCCTTTTCTGATATTTGTTTTGCCGAAAATTCCTTTTGCATTTTTGTCTCAAAAGGATGACTAATTTAACTATGTGATTGGTTGAAAAGCACATCATGGAGAATCTGATAAGTTCAATTCAAAATGAAATTGTTCAATCCTTTTATTGAATCATGACAACATTCTTAAAATGAACCAATCAAAATCTCAATGGAGTAATTTTCAATCAATCAAATGATTATATAAGCAATGATTTGTAAAGATCTGCTTTTTATTGATATCATTGAATGGCTTTCGGAAAAAACTCAAAAACTTACACTGTGCCAACACTTCCAGTCAATGCTTTTACGATAAAACAGTGACTTCCTCCTGTAGCCATAGTAACAGTGCCAGTCAAACATGTATCTTCTAGTGTAATCGTCCGCATGCTGGAACTGTGTGCCCAGCACAAGATGTTGATCTTAAGAAAACTTAAGAAACTATCTTACTACAAGGACTATTGAAATGTTTCTTGTTCCCATCACTTAACTATCAGGCCTTTAACCCAGCGTGCATCAAATTTTGCACGAGCCTTGAGTTTTACTACCGCTATGGAAAATTCTACTTCTGTTCATTTACAAAACTGAAGCCGTGTTTTTTGACCCAATTTTTGACTAAACACTATTCATTTTGATGCCTATACTAACAGTGTTATGCATTTTTGATCCTTTTAAGTAATTGTTAATGAAAAACAATTGCGGCCAGTGTTTTTTACTATTGTATTGTAGTTGGTCAATTTATGGCCAATCCCTAAAACCGTCATATTGATCAATGTGTATTGTCACGTCCGATATACACGGCGATCTTTCATACTGCGTGTCCGAATTTGTATGTCCGAAATAGTTCGGGGAAAGACATTCAACGTGTGTAAAAAGGCCTTAATAAACTGTTTTTATGAATTTTATTGGATTTGATTTTGAAAGAACAGAACGTTTTTACAGTTCACTTGTTTCATGATGATTTTTAGTAAGTTCCGCTTGAAAGATCGTCATGTTGCTACCTGATACAGTCTAGCAAGGTTGCAAAGCGATGCAGCAGCAAAAAAAAGCGAATTTTCTTATTAGTTATTTCATTAACTTCATTGAAGTGTGTACTGCATAACGAGAACCGTTTAACCGCATATGAGAAAGGTTATGCTGAGAGTAACCCAACCATTTCAATCTTATTTCAGGTTATCAGAAAGAAATTTCGAATCGGAAAAAAAGAGATCCAATCCTTTGAAACTAATGTGACAAAAGATACCTGCTGTAAACAATTCTTTTAAGAATTTCTTTGTTTCTTCTTCTGCTAGTCGAGTAGATTCTTTTTCTGCTTCTGGTGTAGCAGAAGTATCTTTATTTGCAGCTATATCTTTACCGACAGCTCTATCGTAATCTGGCAAATAGGATAAGCTTCCCGTGAGGACAGGTAGTTCTCCTATCTTTCCTGTGTTCACTTCATTTTGTAAAGTTGCAATGTCACCAGCTGTTGAGTTATTCATAAAAACTTTCACTTTTACATTGGTAAATTTCTCAGAATCTTTTCCAGAATGTCGATTCCTAAAAAGGGGAAAATCAAAGTTTGTAAAACGACAGAAGATTTATTGAGAACTTTTTATTATAGTATGGTTTTCCTGTATCCAATGAAATCAAAGAATTAAGGTTGATGCTCTTATTCCTTCTGAATGAATAAAGCAAAGCTCTACATCATTTGAGCCCCCCTTCTAAATCATAAGGAAATCCACAAACCAAGAAACACTTACTCTAAACCAGTGACCTCCATTCTATCATATCTATCTGGATATAATTTCTTGAACTAAACGAAACAAACGAGGTGTGTTAAACGGGTAGTAATATAATTATGACCTTCTATGGAAGGACACGCATCTGATTGGATCATAGATTCACGTGAAAAGGCTGTCAACCTTGGCAATGATATGATTCGAAGAGAGGGGTTATTATTAGGGAGAGCAAGAGATAATTGACACATAACTCATTAATTATGCATTAAAAAATGACCAATTGACAAACTTAGTCAGATCAAGGGTCGGTACTGAGACTAGGGACCAGGAATTCAAATATGCTACTGAGAATTGACGAAAAACGCATCAATAGAGCAATAGAGCAGATAAATCTGCAGAGCAACCTGTTACCTCTCATCACAAGAACATTCTACTTACTGTCTTATCGATTTCGCCTGCCATCTTCACATACTTTGGAGCTTGCTTGTTCAGCATGTCGTCAAATGATCCGACAACACCGAACTGAACAGTCTTTACGTTCTCATCTGCAAAATGACGTTTATCACTTTCGTCGTCCTTCTTCACGTCATCAGTCTTGTTTGGCGCGACACTCACAGCAACAGTCTCAGGTTTGGGGGTATTCTGAACATCTTTCGCAACGCCATTTTGAATATTGTCTATTGCAACAATGGGAACTGGTGCAATTGTCATGGGAATGGATCCCCTCTTTTTACATTTGGATTCACACTCGCGCATACTCATGAAGTTGTTGGCATTGCCACCGCATCCCGAGTACGAGAAGAGCTCGCATTCGTTGGTGTTTGGATTAAAGAAGATCTTAGTAATGTTCATCTTGCATCGTCCATTCTTTGGTGGGTACGAGCAGAGTTCGTTCTTCACTAAAATAAATAAAGATGGTGACATATACTACCGTGCACTGGGAACTAACCAATATTTGAATTGCTATGAACTTTTTTCAAAATATTTATGATTTCCAGACAGCTATTAGAATGCTCTCATAAAAAAGATTTTTTTTATTTTCATAACTATATGAAAATTAAAAAGTACAATAAACAGGTTCTCAAAAGCAAATTATACATTATATTCTAGTCTAACTTATCAACTTCTTATAGAAAAGTATCATGCTACAATTTTGTTGTGTTTTGACTAATAGTGTCATCTCATCCCATCAACCTGAAAATATATCATCAGAAAATATTACCTCTTCTGCAGTCTGGATGGGAACCGTCGACTCTTCTTGTCCCAAGGATTTCCTGTCCGTTCTTGTCAACACACCAGCACTGCTTCCCGAAGTACAAGTGGGTGAAACATTGTCTCGGTCGGAACGCTCCGCTAGCAGTACATTCTGGTGAAAACGTGTCACCTTCCAAAAATGGAGAAAATGATAACTTGCGTTCTTTCTCACACTGCGACAGAGCTAAAATGAGAATATAAAGGTTGATTATGTTTTACTAAGATAAAGACTTTGTTTTTTGAGTTCGAATAGATTTTCATTCTCTTCCCCTCCCCCCCTCTTTCTCTCTCTCTCTCTGAGGGTAAACTATAGTTTATAATACAATTAGTAGCGGCTCATAAATATATTTTGTTACAAAGTCGCGTAAAAAGTCTCCAAGAAAACGTCAGTAGTTAAACAAAACCAAAATGTTTTTGATCGAGAAAAGGAAATTTTCGATTTTCTATACAACTTCAAGAATATTAAGGAATTTTAACAACTCCCCCCTTTAACGTCAATTGACGCGTCTTGGTAACAAAATCGATTTATGAGCCACCCCTTAGCAACCAAATATCTACTTAAGGTAATGAATATGAGAGTGTAAAAATCTTGGTCTACTTGGCTTTCAATGTAATTGTCAAACTACCGTAGTCAAGGTAATTTTTCATGTCTCAAGTTAAAGATGCATGTAAACCAAGGGTTGATAAACAAAAAAACTTCACATTATAATCAAGTGCGACTCTTAACGTAGCGTGAATCTTTTTGGCTGGATTTGTCTGCTCAAATCGGAGCGTTCATAAGATTATTTAGACGTTTAAAACAAACTTGCTACGTTAAAAAGCAGTGCCGTGCAGAGAAAATACGATAAATATTTCCTCGGGCCCGCTTTATCTCTCCTCTGCACGGCATTTATCAAAAAGCACCCTTTAGTGTTTTCGTTGGTTTGGTTTTTTGTTATCACCTGTAGTTATTGTTTAAAGGTCTCTTAGTTCTCTTCTTCATTTCTCTATTACATCGAGAATACGTAAATGCTTGTCTAACATTGTTTGTTCAAGTTTTTGTCTTCAGTCGCAGAGTGCACGCAGACCTGAAAAGAATAAAGACGTAAAAGTGAATAAGGCCAAAACAATAAATATGCGTGGTTCAGGTTACATAGGTTTGACAGGGAAGTGTCGGTCGATCGGGGTTTTATTTTAATTTATTTTTGATTTTATTTTATCCTATCGGCTTATAAGGAAAAATATCTCCATAATTTGAATACTTATTAAGGATGGAACGTTAGTCGGAATAATAGATAAGTGTTTACTCACTCAGCGTTCCCTTTATCCCATACCAATTAGGTCGAAGTTGAAGTTGAAGACAACTCTAAATCTTTGTACAACAACAATAAAAGGTTTTCATATTTTTTAAATTAATCCAATCATTTAATTGGTTGGAAATTTAATCTTCAAGATTGGCAACAATTCCTAAAGATGTTAACAGTTCTCCTGATAATAATCTTATATTAGAAACGCACTAGGCGTTCTAAATAAAATTTCCAGCAAATGTTTAATTTATGAAGATTTTATAAAACGAAATATTTCTATTTGTTAATAACGATAATTTATTCAATAACGAGTTTTAGACCGAAATATTTGTTTACTTTTTGGATGACTCTACAGTGCTAATTGTATTTACGGGAATATTTTTGTGAGCACACGATACACTGTAGTCTTTTGTTTACATTAGTTTTGTTCTGTTGTGCATTTCTAAGCCATTTAGAAACCGGAAATTTTCGGAATATTTTTGTAATAATTAATTCGAGGGCTTTATCCCGAGAATTAATTATTACAAAAATATTCCTCAAATTTCCGGTTTCTAATAACACTTAGAATTCAATTCATCAACAGCATATATTTTGCTCAGTCACAGAATTCTATTCATCAGTCCAATTCCAATTTCAGTCCAATTCCTGCAATAGCCATCGCTGTATCGCACACTTTCTGCCTCCGAGAATTTGATAGTCAGATTGAGTTTCCAATAGTTTCTGTTGATAAACTCCCCATTACTTTTATTCTAATTTCATTAGATCTCCATCGTCGTATTGCTATAATTTCTTTTACTCTTGTGTTAAGGCTGAACAATTCAGCGGTCATTTTTTCCCATCCCAGGGACCAAAAGTTCCCATACGCCATGTGAATATCTTTTCTAATGTATATTCTTTAAGAGCTTCCAATGTCCAAGCCAATCTTTTCTACTTATATGAACTATTTTGGTTGAAATAATGATCCTAAGATATATTTTCTCTCATACATTGGATTTCTTAGAAAAGCTTTGTCAGAATTACTATCAACAACACCAACTTTCTGTTCTCTATATTTAAAGGTCTTTTATACAATTAGACAGTATTTCTGGGAATGACTTTTAAACTTTTCTCCCACGTCCTATCACCTAAAGTTCCCATGGGCCATGTGATTATTATATCTTATGTATCCTTTATGAACATCCAATGTTTAATACAAATTTATCTTCATGAAATGTTACTTTTATAAGAAATTTGTGAAAAAATTATAACTTTTTATTGATACAAAACATAGCTAATTTTGCGCTTTGATAGGATACAAATTACTACAGCGGAAAGAACCTGATTGGTTAATAAAAAAATGTGTGCATTTGTTTTAACTCTTGAGTAAAACTTCAAATAATAATGAATGATCAATCGGATTCTATGTGATTTTAAACCAATCAAAATGAACGATCTAGAAAGTTATATATAAAAATTGACACGACAAAAAAGAAAATTGTGACAATGTTGATAAAATCATTGGTTTGATGGGAAAACGTAACAGTCAAAGATAAGAGGAAATTGTTATTTTAGGATTAAGGATCGTACGATGTTTTTTGACGATGATAAGTTAAACATACAAATCTAAGACAGAATCAGGCAAGCACAAATGTTCTGAATGTGTAAAAGCCATGGCGTACTATACTAACAGGCCTGGACACCGTGCATGTTTTTTCAGTTTGGCACCTTCCCGTTGGTTTATCGATCTGATTTTTTCAGGAGAAGTTCATATTTCCAAGTGAAGTAA